>JAYRBW010133134.1:0-38113 GCA_036023295.1 Invenusta paracnida
TATTGTTGTTTACATGAACACATTACGAAAATCTAGAAAAATTACACTCATCAACGACGGCTGCGGCAATCAAAATCGAAATAAAACTTACCTAGCAGCCTCTCCGATCTTAGCCAATATCTACCAATTAGCATTGAGCGAATTTATATTGAACATGGATACACGATGATGGAAGTCGACGCTGTCCATGCTACACTCGAGAGAAGCCTGATTTTTTTTTAAAACTTTGATTTTTTAAAATCAAAATTTTATTCTATTTGACCAGAAAAGCGTACAAACGATGCAAGATATCCGAGTTATGAAATACATCCCCAGTGAGGCAGTTGAACTCAATCTGCATCACACAGATTCCTAGAAAATTCGACCACAACGACGAAACGTTCACGAAAAACAAGATTTTCAAGGCCTTTATCAATGGATTAGACTCCTCAAGGCTTCAAAATAGAATAGAATATTTCGCCATCATACAGGCGACAATCTGAACAGTATATAATAGTATATAATGTATTAAATTGACATTAAGTTTTATTTTATTTTTATTTTATTTTATTTTATTTAAATAATTTTGCTAAAAATTACACTGAGATTAGAGAAAATAACGTTGATCTAGGGTTTGGAGTCCTATTATTCGACTTTAACTTCTTAACTAAATATAATCAATGATGTTATTATGCTAGAGTATTAAAATACAATAACGACTCAAATTTAGTAGCATATCAAATTATTATATTTAGTCAGTAATTACAATTAAAATATTTCATTTTTCAATAATTATTAATGCTATTTATGCAAATTTCTATATTAATTTTTCATAAATGAAATATTTATGTGTAATCCTTATTTTTAAAGTACAATTTCTCTCAATTTTCCTTTTCCAATAACACTGATACGAATTCTTGAAAACTTATCGCATATCACTATAAACTTATCTGAAAATAGTATTACAGATTGACAAGGCAATGCGACTTGTCACTCATTTTGCAAGGGTAACAAATAAGTTCCTTCTGGAGAACAATGTCTACACTTCTCACTGGTCCCGCAATATTGTCAGAGTGACCTGAATACCAAAATGATCCAAGAACCTACATTTCGATTGTAGATGAATCTAGAGTCTTCATGATCTCGTTCAGATACTCTGGATAATACAATGTCTCCTGTAATATCACCTGGATAAAGTTGCTCTATTGAATATAAGTCAGATCCTCGGGTACATTTCACCTTTAAAAGCGCTATAAATTGAGTTATAAATTGCCTCCACATGCTGACTGAGATGAAGACATGTTGTATCTGTATGTTATTTTTAAAAGTTTGAATATTACAAATACAAATCAATCAAACGGAATATTCATATAAAATAATTTGAAACATACAAATATATTTGTGATTGACATTTTTAATGAACATAGATGTATAAAATTTCTATGTTTGTTTTATTTTTTGACATATTTGTAACGTTTTATGTTATAACATGTTTATAATTCTAGAACTATGCATATAAGATAATTTATTTAAGATATATAATAACAGATTTTCATTTACATATTTAAGGGAATAAACATTTTAAATTGATTTGATAAATTTTAATCTCACAATCATTTATTGTTTGCGCATTAGTATATCATCTTTGAAAATGCAATTTAGTGCTATGTGAAAATATGCAAATTTTAAGGAGGCGAATTTTGCAATATTTTATTAAAAGTAAAGTAAAGTAAAAGTAAAATTATATTTTAATTAATAAATTACTTTATATAGTGTAACACGGATAATGTTTTCAAACGATTTTATTCATTGTTATATTACTGATACTGTAGAGAGCCAAATAATTTACATAACACTAATGCCTCCGCGGATGGTAGTAAACACAAAGCTTACTCATATTACTTTCTGTATCTATAAAACATATGACTTTTATGAATAACTGCATCATAACTATTATGTTAAAAAATAATTATCGAATACTAGTAATTAAGATATTGTTAACTGTTATATACTTGCAAAATCTTACTAAATATTATAACTATAATTGAAATTATAACCAACTATAAATATGTTATCAATAACTAATTGTAAGTCAATTTATATAAAATTATAACTTCAATAACGTGATACAATATTTATTTAAGTAATTAAGTATCATATTTGTGTAACTCTTATAATCGAACTTTTATTAATTCTGACAGAATATAAGAATTACTCATGATATTCAATTGAATAAATTAATTTAGGTACTGTTCAATAATTAACAAAAAAACAGGTAAAATAATAAAAAATGTAGTCAAAATTACAGAATCTAATGAGTGAAGAAGGAATAAGTTATGTAATTATGCACAATGATTAAAAAGGTTGTAAACATAGCAATTGTCTTTAATCAGTACCATAAGCTTTCGTAGAAATTATGGTATTCTCGACCCATTATAGATAATATTTCTTGTAAGTCTTTCCATTTCTACCAACGGTTAGCACAACTGTAGTTAATGCCATGGCAGTACCCGTCGTGGTGCGCCTGCTAAGTCAATCAGGACGAATGAAAAAGTTTGCCCAACGGCGTCTCCAGCTGAGGCTGCTGCCCATTGCGGTGGCTGCTGCTGTGTACCTCTACATAACTACTATTAGTAGTATGATATATTATTCATACAGATCTATTGTAGGGGGCATTCGGTATGGCATGGCAGAGGACTTGTACTCATACCTCTATAATAATATAATAATAATTCAAAACACAACATCTGTACAAGTACATTCGAAGGGGTAGGTATTAAGTATCTCGTCAATAATAGGTATTGACGAGAATGCCGCACAAAAAAAGCAGCAGCACTCATTGCTTTCCTCCACATCATCACATCTCTTCTGGAAAAATACATAGTTATTTCTTTTGACTTCACTAAAGTCTTCGACATGGTCAAACACTCAGCACTCCTCAATAAAGCATCTGAGCTACAACTGCAAAACAACGTATATAACTAGCTAGTCAACTACTTCCATGGGCATGAGCACTGCACGAAATTCAAAGGTAGCAAATCCCTATACCTTACCATAAACTCCAGTGTCATACAAGAATCCGCTATAGGACCTATAGCCTTCACTATAATTACTTCCGATCTGAAATAGATTCATAATGAAAACACACTAATGTTATTATACGCAGACGACCTAATTATGCTAAGAACTAGCTCCAAAGAAAGAAAAGAGAACTGGATAACATAAATAGATGGGCAAGCAAAAAAGCCTTACTTTAATGAAAATAACTCTGTTGAAATTATTTTCAGCAGACCTAGAATGCGCACTGACATACCACCACTGTCACACATAAAACATGTTACTGAAATAAAAGTCCTGGGAATCACCCTCAACACAAAATTATCGTTTGACGGTCATGTTTTGAACATAATCGCCTCCTGTTCTAAAACAATTTATACTTAAAATCTCTACGACTTACCACTGAAAACCTCCAGGATGTGTTCCAGGCAGTGGTCATTCCCAAAATCGTGTATGCCTCACAGGTCTGGTGGGCATTTACAATAAAGAGAACGGCTAAACAATTTAATTAGACGAGCGAAAAAAAGGAGTACTGCAAAAACGACACGGCAGCAATCACAACTCAAACGGCAAAACTGGACAACAACTTCTTTAAATCTATATTGAGTAATTATAGCCACAAACTCCATTCTCAGCTACCAGAAATCAAGAACACCAAGTATGAGTTGTGCAAAACAAGCTACCAAATCCATTCAGCAAAACACAACGACTTTAAGAACTTTATATCCATATATATTACCATAACCACACTTACCTGTTTTTGTATTTTAACTCATTCGTAAAACATTGTCCTTATCTGTTACCTCCGTTTCTCTTAGTCACTTTCTGTGTTATACCAATGTACTTCTTCTTATTTTTCCCAAACTAAAGCATTTTGTCAGTTATTTTTCAATAAACATTATTATTATTATTATTATTCCTAAGCCTTGAAGAGACTAGGCATTTGATAAAGGCTTTGAGGCTCATGTCTTTGAACGTTGCGTCGTTGTTGTAGAATTTTCCAACAAGCTGTGTAACAATTCAACTGCCACACTGGGATGTATCTATCAGCTACGATATCTTGCAACGCTGGATCACAAACACGTTTTCCTGGTCGAATGGAACAAAAAATTGACTTTTGAGAATAAACCGTCTTTTCTCATTAAATGTAGGTTCTTGGATCATTTTGGTATTCAGATCACTCTGAAAATATTGCGGGACCAGTGAGAAGTGTAGACATTGCTCTCCAGAAGGAACTTATTTGTTGCCCTTGTAAAATGAGTGACAAGTCGCATTGCCTTGTAAATCTGTAATACTATTTTCAGGTAAGTTTATAATGATATGGCGATAAGTTCAATATTCCAAGAATTCGCACCAGTGTTATTGGAGAGGAAAAACTGAGAGAAATTGTACTTCAAATAATGATTACACATATAGATTCCACTTTTGAAAAATATAAATAAAAGAAACTTGCATAAATAATATCAGTAATTATTGAAAAATAAAATATTTTAATAAAAAACAAAGGAAGCGTCTTTTAATGATCGGGAGTGTATATTTGAGGTATTATGAATATTATAATGTTATTTTGTATATTGAAAGTTTTACCTTAGGCCATTGTTTTAACAAAACATATATGCATGTGATTAGGCGTTGGTGTGTGTTTTCGTGTGTAATAAGCTTAATGAGTTCTTGTATACATTACGATGTGGGCTTTGTGTGAAACGGTGTGGCAATGGTATGACATGATAGGCATATGTATATGCGCTGGGTAGGTATGATGAACTTGGATGAAGTTGTTTAAATTTAAATATTGTCGTGGTAAACAATTTAAGTAGTCCGGCAGACAAAAGCAATATATTAGCTAGACCTGCATTTGGAGTATAACGTTTTTTTATTGTTTAATATTGATGTCTAACAGATATGTTTCAAGAAACGTTATAGCTTTCATATAAGAGAAGAAATTATGAGCTAATCACTGAAGGCATGAAAATAAACGTGAAAGTAGATTGATTGATATATTCCTAAATTTGGGTCCTTTTTCTATTTTGATACTCAGGCCATAGATATTGTATTATATAATTAAATTCTAGTTGTCTTTATAGTTTAGTACAATATCTAGGACTCAGGCATAATAATACCATTCATTATATTTAATTAGGAGGTGAAAGCCGAATGATAGGAATCCAAACAACTAGATTCCATTAACGTTATTATCTCTAATCTCAATGTATTTTTTAAATAAATTATTTAAATTTAAATTTAAAATATATTAATTTTTATTTAATACATAATATACTGTACAGATTGTAGGCATTATACACTATTATTTTTAATGATGACACAACCAATTATGAATTTTTATCATTATGTTTTATCAATATAAGATTTTTAAAGTATTATAAATATTTTATAAAATACTAGAAAAGTTAATGCATGAAAGCGCCTTTTTATCTTGAATAATTTAAGTTAAAATATATTTTCCATTTTGAACAAAATATTTGTGTAACAGGCGTTATAGATAAATACAATCTTTTAAGCGTTTATTATTAAATTTTATATTTACCTTGCAAGAAGTATTGTCTTTGTATGATATAGTCCACTTTAAAACCGATTTCGCCACCATTCATTAATTTGATAGTCTCTAATAGCTTCGTCCAGTGTGCTTCGATGTGATTTTGTACTTTCCATTTATCCTCTAAATCGTTACTTACCAGAATACCTAAAAATAATTCAATAATTACTTTACAAAGAAAATGAATGTTTCATAAAGAATATCTTACCAATTTTTAGCCAACTTAAAGACACTGTTTGTGCAAATAATGTGGAAGAAATTAAAATGATTCCAAATAATAAAAAAGTTCGTGTCATGATTAATCCACTTTACAAAAAATGTGTAGAAAGCAAAATTATGGAGATAAATCAGCTAAATGTATTGCTTAAATTGCTGATAACTTTAACTTAAATGAGTAGTTTTAATTTTATCATAAATGGCGGGTTATCATTGGTTCAGAAAAACTTATCACACACATTTACAACAGGTACACTGTATAGAAGAAAATAGCAGGGGCACACCCAGTATTTTAGAATGGAGAGGGCACAATGTGGTTTAATGGTGCACAAAAAATATAAAAAGACGCCAAATTTTAATTTTAAAAATGTATTACAAATAAACTATAAAAAGCGTAAATGCTTTTTTTAAACTAATAAAAGTAAATATGTAGAACATTTTATTAGTAGTATACAATAACATTTTATTGTGATATAATACATAAATACTGCTCAAGTGAATATTTACTGAATTTTAAACCTTCTCCTGATCCTGGTATAATAATATAGAAATCTACATGTCATACACATAGGTGCGTTCCCTATGCAAGTAACAATAATTAAATATTTTAACTATTTGAATAAATAAATTGAGCATTTAACCAAAACGTATGAATCATCGTCTGTTATTACCTAATTAATTTGGTCATCGTTATTAGATAGCGTTATGGGTAGTTATTTAATGAGCATTTTATAAATGAGTAAATATACATTGCAGACCAAATATTTTATGTATAATTCACACTTCAAAATTATTGTATAATATGCAACATTTAATGTAACATTTTACGACGTTTATATAATATGTTACCCAACAAAAAAATATTTTAGATCGTAAATAGTGCTCTTTTACCTGGTAGGCTTTTTTCTAATTATCAATGAGTGAGGCACGCCGGACACGTGCCCTGCCACCCCCGCCCTTGGGTGCGCTCCTGAATAGGTATGAAACAATACATTTTATTATTGGAAACAATACTACATTAGTATAGATAGATATTCGGAGCATATTTTAAAATCCAGTTAAGCTCTGTTTACGCATTATACACGCGCCAACAGCATCAATAAATATTATGGCCATCCAGTATACGACTCATATGATCCACATAATCGACTCCATACCTGACAAACACTGTCGAAAAGTTTGGCATGTTTGTTCCATGAGATGTAACTACTTTTCGCTAGAACTAGTGCACCTCTTAATATAGGAGCAACATACAACAAGATGATGAAGGGTGTCAATAAAGAATTGTGATGCAAAGTGATGATGTAACTGCACACCCAATTAAAATACTATATAGCTTATTTGTCTCTTGCAAATTTATATAGCAAAAATTTAGTAGTTTTAATATGTTATAGCCATACTTCTTTATGAAATGGTGGCCAAAATGATGTAATGTGGAATTTTGTGGCCGTGACGTCCTAACCAAACTTTTTAAATATTCTGACACCATATTCCAATCTGTTGGTAATTTATTTATTTGTCTAAAAATACATAAGGTAGTAAAAGTATACACACATTTTAATTTCACACAAAAAAACACAATAGCAATTTTTAATTCAATACGGGAAAACATTTTATAACACTCTAAAACACGTACAGTATATAAAGCGACAATTCTCAAATTGAATATTAGCAAAAGGTATATCCATTTAAATATATGTTTTGAAAATTGGTTGTAGACAAAAAGGAAATGGAGGTTAATAATTTAGTTTAAAAATGTTCAATGTTTTTAGATGATATGATTTTTTTATCACAACAAATGGCAAAAAAATTGGTTAACTAATCAAAAATAAATAAATTAACAATATGTAAATTACACAATATAACATAGATTCGTTCAAATGTATCTTTGGTATAGTATAATTCCATCTCTCTGACTGTGACGGTGATCAACGGTCAACTTGTATTGAGAACAATAAAATCAATAGTAATTTTATTAGCCAATAAGAGATCTGACAGATTTAGGTAACTATAACTGCGCTGGACCGCTGAACGTTTCTTAAGAATAATCGATAATTGTATATTTTTATGAATTTAAAACAAATTATCTAAACTCCATGCCATCGTATCGGAATAGTTTTATTATATTTTTAATCCTCTCGTTTCACTGTATTAGCATACAATGTTACAAATAATTTGGATAAAATTAAAGATACAAAGTTCGTTATTAATTGAAAATCCGAGAAAGAAAGAAAGAAAGAAATGTTTCAAAATGCCACATTTTGAAGTTTTAGAAAACTACTGAACTGATTTTCATGAACTTTAACAATCAAAAACTTATTTCCTTATACTCAACTGCATTTACTTACCTATATACTCTTTCAGTCAAATAATATTGGAACGAACTATAAAAACTATAACAAAACGAATTCCTTCTACAAAAGCTCTCTTATTTAAATCGCAAAATGTCTCAACAATATCTCCTCAAACTAGAAAACTTTGACTTATGAGTGTGATAACTTTTGAAAAATGTCCAACCTAAAGTATCCAACGGACTATGTTTATCAACAAGTAAAACCTCTCCTAAAAATAAACTCTTCAATAGTGAACTGCTGGGAATATAAATATGACGAAATAGACGTCATGTTTCCTATAAGGATTCCAAACTAACATTATATGCTCCAGTAATATTTAGGAAGGACATATATTTTCTTATTAATTAATGTCATTTTTATACGTATAGGGTGAGGTGATAAAAAAAACAATAGTAGAGTTTTTTTACTATATACAACTCTACTTTAAAACCTTGGTCGAAATGACTCCGACTAAGAGGGGTTTGGTCGCAGAAAACCTGACTAAAGGTACAGATTTTATATGGTGTGATCAAAATAAGTTTTCTTAGACCACCGTTTAAATATAGGCAAGTTGTTTAATTCAACAATACGAGACCGAGTCATATAGCACACCAATCAGGGAGCCCATCCCTTATAGACTTAATAGTCTATTGATAGTGCATCCCTTGCAATAGACTGTTTAAATTGGTGAACTATACCTACCTACAAATAACATTGTTATCGCGGCATCCGTTTGTAAAGCTGTATATTAAAATTAAAAACCTTGGTCAATTTTTAAACGACCCAGGTCAATTTCGTCTACTGTAAAAAAAATGTTTTAAAGTAAACATGCTAGTAAGCTTATTTAAATGTTATTCATTTTACCAAATTTTATATCATTAAATAGCGCTCCTTTCATACTTTAAAGAAATTATAATTTTACATAATATCGAATTAATTAAAACTATTAAAATCCCAATAGTTAAAAAAACTTGGGGGTACCACTAGTCGGAAATTATGTACTTTGAGTCCGATTAAAAAACCACAACCTCGGTCGTGGTAAAGATGTTTTAACCCACGACTTATTTTGATCACATCAAAAAAACTAAACTAGAGAGTTTTCGACCATGGGCGTGGTAAAAAAACCTTTGACCAGCTTTGATCACCTGACCCATTAACATATATAAATAGTCTATTAATAACACATTGTTTTATTATCAGATATTGTAATATACATCACCTTTCTACAATTATAAAGAGTAAATTGCGATCACGCTAATGTGTCGATATATAATATAAACTTATATTAAAATATAATGTATAAATTAAAAAACTGTTTTTCCTTTTACAATTTTTTAAATGTTTATGATAGATTTTTTTCTACAATTTATGTCATTTGTATTTTTACAGATAATATATGTGTTGAGTTCATATTGCTGAGTTGTTTGAAAAAGTGGTCATTTTAAGTAGTTTAATGTTGAATTCATCGGTATGTAGAGTACAAAAACATTATTTAAGAATTACCTTAAATATCTATTCTTTAATTTGGTGCCAGACATGTAATTATAATTCAGTATTTAAATAATATATAATGCATGAGCAGTGAAGGTCAGTTACACTTTTTTAAATATTTTAATGTATAAATTCTCATAATGCACTCCATATTCTGTGAAATAATATCGTTTTGTGTGCACTCTTTAACATATTAGATGTTTCCTATATTTGTTTATATTTTTAATGATAGAAGGGAAGACTGTTTGTTCAGTTTAAAACAATTTGAAATAAAAATCACGATCAATTTAACTAAAATTGTTCATTATTTAAAATTATTATTTAATTTTGTTTTCATGATTTTATATCTTTTTACATATATCATGTTTCTTTGTGATCTTTCTAATGATAAAAACTAGGTAATTGATTATTTGAAATGTATTAATTGTATTTCAAAATATTAAACAAAACTTTGGGATAATTATTTCCATCACATTTAAATATATTTAAGTGAAAAAATGTTAAAGACTAAAGCTATTAATATAAGTAGTATGGCAAGTGCGTTTTTAGACCCCACCCTCTTCCCATCCAATCACAATCGAGTGAACATTCAACCAATGATAGGGCACTAAGAGAATAAAAGGAGCGGAAAGCGTGTTACAATTCATTATATTTCTTACGATCTACAGGACTGTCGTCTATCATCACTCTCTCTCCACTCTCCTCGAAATCTCAATTCATTATCGAGCCACAGCATCTACTGGTGATGCCAACAACTACAGTTGGACCCTTGGCAAGATTGGGGAGCAACTTGGTGGATCAACTTAACTACGACTGAAAAAAGCACATCTCTACTTTTCAAATCACCAGTCTTCACAAATTTCACGGACCCGCTAGCCAATGGGGAGAGAATCGGATTCCCTCGGGTTATGGATAAGTCAGTACCGTCTAAACATTGGCTCGTAGATAGTCTCGCGGCTCGTCCGGTACTGACTCATCCATGACCCGAGGGAACCCGATTCCCTCCACATTGGCTAGCGCCCGTGAAATTTGTGAAGACTGGTGATTTGAAAAGTAGAGAGGCGCTTTTTTTCAATCGTAGTTAAGTTGATCATATAAATGCTCCCCCATCTTGCCAAAGCGATAGGGTCCAACTGTAATTGTTAGCATCGCCGGTAGATGCTATGGCTCGATGATGAATTGACATTTCGAGGAGAGTGATGATAGACGACCGTCCTGTAGATCGTAAGAAATAGAATGAATTGTAACACGCTTTCCGCTCCTTTTATTCTCTTGCTGCCCTATCATTGGTTGAATGTTTACTAGATTGTGATTTGATGGGAAGGGGATGGTCCTGAAACGCACTCATCATACTACTAATATACAATCAACGTTTTATACTCATTATAAGATATGTATTATAAAAGCGTACATTTATTTAAAAAAATAGATCAGGTATGTTTTTAAAGAATTAATGTTTGATTTAATCACTTGTAAAACGTTATCTAGATAAGAAATGAAATATAAAAATATTTGTAGATGTAGAAAAATATGTGTAAAATAAGAATATTTTATTCTTCTAGTATTCTTAGAAAATTTATAGTTTTTGTTCTAAACAGATTAAGAGAAGGTTATATACTTAAAATTAAAAAAAAGAGTATATTTTACGTTATCTCAGTCAAATTAATAATTGTTATTTTCTATAAAATTATACAAATGATGATTATATAGAAACAGTATTGTCACTGTGAGAAATACAAATGATATACAAATGTTGTTTTCCTCGCCTATTTTATCACAAAAAACGACTAGATTATTGTGTAGATTATTATAAAACTACTATATAAAAAAATTGTCTTTAAAGCTATAGCTTTTATATTCCTTGACTAATTTTAAAAATACATATTTGAAATGGTGAATACCAAAATTATCCTTTTGTAAGTTTATTTTATATTTGAATTTTAAACTGACTGTTTAGATTAAAACGCACAATTTTTTAATTAAAAAATTATTAACTATTTAAGCTAATTCAAATTATTGTCTGTTTATCATATTATGAATAATTGTACTTTTTTGGACGTTCAATACATTTAAAACAGGTTATGTATTTCTATTTATTTGCAAATTTGCTTTGTATTTCTATAATGAGGTATAATAAAATATAAAGTAAATTTAGTTACCTGTTAGACGAATTATTTGTAAACTGTATTATAGTTAATAGATAAATAAGTCCCTATACTAATGGCATTAATACACATTGTCAATTACTTCCGTAAAAGCTTAAAGGGAAATTTCTTCAATAGAGTCAATTTGTTGGGAAATGTAATTATATGTTACCTTTTCAAGGAATATTTCATCTATTTAGTTATTCTATATATTCTTCTAAAGCCCTCTACTTGAAACTTGTCCAATATTGATACTCCATTTCTGGTACATACATATATTTATTTATATCTTGTTTGGACACAGTTTTATACTATATTGATATGCCACATGTGATCTGGCAGTTTCAGCTATAATACTTACTGTATATAAGGGTACGTTGCCGGAGAATTATTTATAATGTACAAAGTATTATCAAAAAGCAAATGCTTCAGTGCGATGGATGAAATCTAGTTCTCTTACCTATTTAAACTGCTAAAAACTATGGGAAACGTCGTTTTATAAGGATTATGTCTAATTATGAGACTTAATTGCATCTCACCAATACTACTTTTTTTGTGTGTATATCCTGCTAATGGATACATACTGTCTAGTATGCGCAATTCAATATTGTGGTTTGATGCCAAGGCCACTGCATTAGATGCCTGGCCATTTTTTGCTCTTAACTATTAAATGTAGTAAGGTGTACAGTATAGTACAGTGACACAATTTTTGCGTAGGTAATGTATAGATATTTTTTCAGCATAGCTATATACTGAGTTATTTTTTGGTTGTTACCGACGAGTCAGTTCGACGCAATATGTAAGCACATTAGACATTCCTGAAATAGAGAAAATTATGATCCTTCAGTGGGTATAAAAACTTAGTCTATAGAATTCAGTCGCAAAATGGCGAAATAAAATCCTAGTTTCTGTCCATCATGTATTTGCATATTACATTCTGTTAAATTATGAATCATGTCAGTCTCCTCTCATATTATCAAATTCGGGTTGATAAAATATTTATTATTCCATGGACAATGTCACAGTTACTAGGGTGTAGATATCTAGCTTCAAATTTAAGTGTAGGTATCTGTATTTGTAATTATAGCTGTTAATCATTATTACAGAGAAGGTTACTAGCTATATATATAATGACCCATATTATAGCGCAACTGTATGTAACATATTCTATATGATAATATCTCAAATTCAACTTGTTATTAATTATTACGTCTAGGCAATGTCAATAACTAATAATAGGCAGCTGAAAATTTGTATCAGAAATGCACTTGTTGTAACCTTACTGACTTCTGTATGAGTATGGATATTCTTCTAAGGTTTGATTAGCCTTTACTGTTAAAATCAAAATGTACCTGAATAACATTTATTGCAAATCGTATGTACAAATGTAAATAATTATGCATTCACATTTCATTATAAAAGGCTTATACACATATAGATGGAAAGCAACTTAAATTGCCTTTTTTTCATAGTCAGTTTAGCAGTCTATTATATTACATAAAATTACATATATAATTTATCGGAATAAAAATTGCATAAACGAAAATAAAATAGTTAATATGTGTTAATGTATGTTAATGTATGTCTTTCATTCTGCTGTTTATGTAATACACATTTGAAACGAACTGACAAATTTAACTGAAATTTTAAATAATTTTTATAATCGACTTATAAGTTAGTATGCTATACAACAGAGGCCGGCAAAGTCCGGCCTACGAATGTCTATCTCCTGGCCCGCCAAATATATTAAAAAAATACAATAAATTATGTAATGTTTGGATGTGTTGACTTGGTTTTGGCCTCAACAAGCCTGTCTGGGTTTCATTCGGCCCGCATCTCAAAAAAGTTTGCGACCCTTGCTATACAAGCATACAGTAAATATATAACTATTGAAAGGAAAATGTTATTCAACTCAACATACCTTGAATCTTTTGAATATTTATATACTATTATTAGTAATTAAAGTATTACTTGATCACCTATATTTCAACATTCAAAGTTTTGATTATTATTCTTTCTAATAAATTTGACAACTATAAATGTATGTTTTTTTCCTAAAACACTATATATACTATCATATATTTTTGGTGTAATCAATTTTTGTTTATTTAACAATAAATAATATTGTCCAGTTCATTTAAAATATATATTATTTTTATATAGTATAAATTTATTTTAATAATATAAAATTATTTAATTTTAAACTTCAAAAACTCTTTCAATTTGCGTAGATAATTTCATATTTGTATATTTTATAATCAAAACTAAATATATATATATATATATATTCTAATTAATTCAATTTTACGTAAGAACTTTTTGCAAATTATAATTCCGATGGTAGAAAAGTTGTGATAATAGTATTACAAATTTTATTGTTTGGAAAGAATCAAAAATAAAGATCAAATAACATACCGCCATTTTCCGTAATTTTGGCACATAAAAGCAAACCCCATTAATTCGTTAAACAGTTTTATGGTGTATTATAAAATAACAATATCTCAATGGTTCTATGTATATATCGGCCTGTATATATATAAATTCAAGAGCAGACTTGAATCCTTTCAGCCTGATAAAATTCATGTTTTTGTGAGTTGTTATAATATAAATATTTTTACGTTGTATATAATCTTATATATAATCTTAATATATATTTATAAATTCAAGAGCAGACTTGAATCCTTTCAGCCTGAGAAAATTCATGTTTTTGTGAGATGTTATAATATAAATATTTTTACGTTGTATATAATCTTTGTAAAATTTATTTTTAAAGAATGTTATTTCTAAAATGAAAACGAAATTACTTTGGTTTTCGAAACACGCGGTCATGCTGTAGCATTGCTAGTTTCGCCATGTTATGTTTTTATTGCGACTTTTATTCATATTTTTGCTGTTTTGTAATAATAAACGGACATTTTTATAGACTAATAATACTAATCAGAATATGTTGTTATCGTTTATGTCTTCTTATTTTTAATAATGAACGATTACTTATACACGTTGTATTTAGAAAACTATATATATTTTTCATTCTATATCTACATATATTGTATTTATAAAATATTTTTATTTCAAATATATTAAATATATTGCAGTATATTATTAATATAGCATAGTAAAATTATACCGAAACTGTTAATTTTTCATCCTATTAGTTTCTAATTTATCCATGTTATAATAGTTTTAATATGCCCTATTTTTCGACGACATGCATGTCCATTGCTATATAATACAGACCTGTTTTTCGTAAAACACTTGAATACTAATAGAACAATCTGTTACTTTTTCTTATCAATGTATTGCAAGAATAAACTTAACTGTATATGTCTAATTGAGCATTGATTAGAATAGATATAGCTAGATGTGTGATACATAGCATAATCATGTTATTATACAAATCAGTCAAATGTGAATTTGTTACTTATTACTAATTGATTTTAAGCACTCTTTTGGTTATATTTTCAATAAACAGTTATGTTCGTGTTATGATGCAGTGGAGTTCATTGTGGTAAATGAGAATACGTTGTACCATGAATAAAATATGTTCAATACTATTGACCTATTTAATAGTATGGTATTAATAATTACTTTATTAGCTACTAAATAGTTTAATTCTAATATATATATTTTGATGTTGATTATTTATAGTATTTAATATTTTATTACACTATATAATTGTATTTGGAATAATGAATATGTTGAAAAGATTAATACTTTTTATTCTTTTACTGAAACGAGTTTATATATTATTGTGAATATATTTTTCTTAATAGAATTTAATTTAATAGATGTATATATCATTTCCCTTGCATATTATAGGTATGTGTATGTCTATTAATTCTAAATTATATTGTTTAAATATTTACCTTTCACAGTTTGATATTTGACAAATATTTAATTAATAGTTTCATCAATAAATTAAAGACTATATACTGAAAATATATATGCGTATAGAGTAAATATAGTATTTTCATTCCTAGTGCATATACATATGTATACTTATACGTGTTATAATGTTATCTATACAGCATCAATGTTTTTTTTTATATAAATCGTATATAAGTATATATAGTATAATATTATAGTCATACATTGACTTAAGGTCATGTGTATACTGTTTTGTTGTTACATTTTATTTTAAGTAAATGTATTTTGAGGCATAAATGAAACCGATTTGGAGATATATCATACAAGGAGGCTTCAATAAGTTCTCGGACTCGATGTCAAAGCAATACCATACACATTTAATCTATGTATTTCTTTGAAGAATAGAAACATCTAAGATATTGGGGGAAATTTCAAGTTGATATCTCCACGGATACCTTCATAATTCAAATTTATAAAATCTAAGTCAAAATGATGCTAGAAACATGGAATAAAAAGTAAATTTCACCCCAAAATTTTAAAAAGTGTTATTTTATCCTTAAAGAGATTTGATCGGACGTAAAATTTCGGTGACTGTTAAGGACAATACCTTATACATTTATAAGGATCAATTGAACATTTTCTTTAAATAATTATCTATTTTAGATAAAAGTTATACCTTTTGAAATTTTAGAGTAAAATATATCCTTTCTGCCATGTTTGTAGCACCATTTTGACTTAAATTTTATAAATAGTATGAATAGTATGCATAGTATGAAATGACGACAACTAATATTTTATGTAATAGATATTTAAATTGTTACTTTAAATCAATTGTCATGATCAAATTAAATTCTAAATCTAAGCCATTTTTATCGGAAACCCCCTGTATGTAACATCAATAAAAATTTTAAAGAATAAAACTATATATTAATCTTTACAATAGATAAATAATTCGAAAGGAAAAACTACATCGAAAGAAAAAACTTCCATACATAGTTGATATGTCTAAGAACATAATATAATAAAATATCTTGACAAAAATTATAAATATAGTTAAAATATAGTAAGAAATAATTAATTCAATTTGATAATGAAAGTGTCGTATTTTATGTATGTTTTAATTAAAAGTGTAACTGCTTCATTTGATGTATTTCAATTCAGTTTTAGTTATAGTCTATTTAAAGATAACAAAACGATTTTATTACACTATTTTTAAAGTTCTTCTTGTACTATGTTTAATTATTTCTATATATGTGACGCAAAATATGTTATGCTCTTAGATATACTAACAAATTTAACGATTCGTTATATATCTGCACAGTTATAATATCTATTTTCAAATTGTTTGAAAGTATATCAATAAAATTCTATAGATGTAAATAACCAGTTTAAACATCCCAAATATTTGATGCGCTTACCGACATTTAAAAAATAATATATAAACTTTTTCATTATACATTGTATGTATATTATATATATTATCTCATTTTCTTCTCATATCTTCTCATAATTCTTTTAATATTATACCTTATTCGAGTTTAATTGAATATTCCATTTTTACTACCCGCTGCTTGTTTATACCAAACTAAACTGTACTATATACAAAGTATAGTGATACATTTAAAAAGTATAATACGAGTTTATAATGTAGCCTTGGGGAAAGAATAACGTATTTAAATTGAGCCTTTAAAAAGAGAATGTGAAAAGTAGCAATTGATCGTGTGCTGTACCCAGTAGCTGTAAATTCGCCACAGACAGATAGATTTGAATATGTAATTGATATTTGACTTGAAAACCTTTCATTGGAAGACGGTATTATTTTCCGACAAATAAATACACGATATTATTATGCAAATTATTGGCGATATCAGTTGTTCGGTAGAGCGTTTTTCATAAATGATTATAGGCATAGTAAAGCATTTTTCAATCATGTCCCCTTCTGCCTGGGTGTGTGTCTATACAAAATAGTCATTAATATGGACGTTTTACTTTAAAAAACTTTATTGGATGTTTTTTGCTCTAGTTTTTGTGTAAATGGAACTTTGTGTTTTATTGGTTTATTATTTAAAAATCATTATAAAAATGATTCTACAAGTATGTTTGTAACCTCGTGATCTTTGAAGATATATCTTATAATAATAAATATTGTGCGTTCAAGCAATTTTTTTAATGAAAATGTTTATACAGTGAAGTAATATAAAATATAAAGTTGTCAACATGATATTCATTTCTATATTTTGTAAACATTATATTTATTTCTAGGTGATGTATGTCATGTGTTTGTATATAGATCATTAAAATATGATCGCAATACTCTCCTTATAAATGGAGGTGTCTGTGTACATATTATATATGTTTCAAATATATTTTCCTTAATATAGAAAGTATCACTTATATTATATATAATGTTATCGGCATGGTCTAAACATTTAAATCTGTTGTTTACATAGTGATAATATATGACTGATAGATTTTGAGTGTACTGCAATGTACACTATAATGCCATATATATGTCAGTATATGTAGTTGTATAGAGTGATACATAGGTGTATGCATCTCTCTGCACATTCATTGCCATCCTTCTAAGCG
Organism: Invenusta paracnida; assembly: GCA_036023295.1. Classification (NCBI taxonomy): domain Eukaryota; kingdom Metazoa; phylum Platyhelminthes; order Proseriata; family Coelogynoporidae; genus Invenusta; species Invenusta paracnida. The sequence goes on from JAYRBW010133134.1 coordinate 18,231, forward strand.
CCTATAAAATCAAATTCGGCTGTATCTTTCCTGTGTCTATATTATGTCTATGAAGCGTCTTTACCTACATTAATAACACTGCCTTGTAATGTTTTGTATATAATACTGTATCTACATACATGTAATAAAGTTTTATATAATTGTCTTCAATCTGTCTGTGCAATTTTCTAGGCATAACATTGTAGTATAAAGCATAATAAATGTAATATATATATACGTATAATTTAACAAGAATTGTCACTGTATTAATATAAATGTAATAACACAATTATGCGAAACACAATTATGCGAAACGCTAAGACACCGTAATAATATCTTGCTGTTGACATTTTAAATTCGGGTTGATAGTTTTATGTAATAATTTCAGGGTAGTAAATCGAAAAACATTTAATCGTCCCATCTTATTATTTCAATGTAGTATAATGTTACTTATTGACTCTGTAAATATAATTAATCACCATTGTGTATAAGAATAATTGTTTATGGACGGAAGCGTATCTCAGCAATGTAGGATCCGGATTTACAGCTACAGCTCTCTCTATTTTATGTTATTAAATGATTAAATATATCTAACGATTTTTCATTCCAATTGTGTTCATATACATTAATATAATGTAGAATCAATAAGTTAAACTATAGAAGATATAATATAGAGGAATTTAACAGTGAGCAATAAAGTTTTAGGTATATATTATTCTTATCCTGTGATATTGTTTTTATCGCATTGTTATAATCATTGTTATAAGTATTTTTATATGTATTTTTTACGTACGCATGGGTTTCAATATATATATACGAGTATAGTATGTATTGTAACCATTATGTTACATAACCACAGTAATAATTTTAAAATTTAATTGAAACAATATATATCCCACGAAGTTTTTATATAGTATTCTTGATGAAAATAGCATACAATATAAAGAATGATAGAAAACCGGAAAAATATTTATACGATAATGTTGTAACTTAATATGTTATTGATAATGTGGAATTGTGGATATTTATAAATAACTTTGTTAACGGTATTAATAATAAATTGATCATATGTATATTGTATTAAATATATATTGTATTAAATATATGTTAACTTTCTTGTGTGTATACCTCAAAATTATAGGTGTAGGTATACTACTTAAATATAGGCACTAGGTATATATATATAAGTATGTACGTGTATTATCCTTCGCATACAAATACGGGATAGTGAGAGACTAAAACGATATAAATAATACTTAGGCTGACTGACTGAGGTATGAGTGAGAATGTCTAGCTAGTCACTGTCTGGTCTATAGTCTAGTCGACATTTTTCTCTATCTTTTTCTCTATTCTCTGTCTTATCGTTTTACTATAGAAGTCAGTATTAGGAAAGCGGGAGGGATAGATTTGCTTGCAGCATTCAGGATGTATAAGGTTAACCTTCGACGCAAAAGTCTACTCCGACCTATAAGCATTCACTTATACGAAAATCGATATTTGGGGTACGATAAAAAAATTAAGTCTGTCTCGTCTCGTCTCGTTTCGACGTTAAATTATTAAAGGATACCATGGCTATATATATTTATAGCAGTTCTATAATCACAGAAGACTCCAAAATATAGTTGTAGATATTCGCCGTAGTTATCATCTGTAAGAGATCTGAGTGTGTAAACATTTTTCTATAAAATATCTTATAAATTAGAGGCTATATAGTCATATCTTAAATCTCATCATACCTACCTTTATATCCTTACGCAGACAATAGACTTGCTTACTCTCCAACCCTCTTTTTTCTAATTTATGTATGCAATATGTTTCGTTTACCTTATGAGGAATTTTATTAGAATTATGTTTTGTGACAGTTTTTTATTTTGTTTTCAAAATAATACATTTATTTTGTAATAAAAAATACTGTAGACGAATTCAAATTAAGAATTGCCAATTATCTAATGAAAGAATTCGAAAAATAACAAGCATTTTTAATTTTATCAAAATTAATAAGGTGTTTTATTTTTCATATTTTGTCTCTACTTTGACAAAATATAAAAGTTAACTAAAAAGTGACGGCAATTAATATGAAGTTCAAATCGATAGCGCACCTGCTTGTTACATAAACGAACATAATGTCTTTGAGTTTTAACAAAATATTGGCTATTGTTGTTATAATGTGGTCGTTTGGCTAATGTTGTAATTAGTAATTACCAAGATGTCACCATATTACTTGAGTATTTTGCATCTGCACACGTATGACGTGTATATGAAAAATAAGTATACTTATTTATTTATATGTACCTAATGTGGAATTTATCTCAATTTTTCTAAAGTTTACTTAGTTAATTTTGTAATTAATAGACTACTAACTAATTAATTTTTGTAATACTAATAATATTTATTACGTTTTTATATGAAAATATCAAAACTTATTTGTGTGCAATTAGATCCGTTCAATTTAAGAAACAAAACTGGAAGGTTAAATATTTCTGTGTTTTGTATATGTATGTATTGAAGCAATTACGAATATAATTGTTATAATATTATGAGGTGTTTTACTATATATACTCGTATATGACTGGGTGCTGATAAGCCATATTTAACGTTAATTTTAATTTTAAAGAATCTTCTATTTGAATTGTCTTATGGATCAATTAATTAATGTAGTAAATTATATATTAAGGAATGAATCACAATAAATAATTTTACAACTGCTATACAATTGCTATATCTTAAAGAACGGAGTCTTTAATCGAAACCGTATAGCGTTCGTATACGACAATTAAAAAATATATTTCTCGAGGCCTTCGTACCTAATTCGAAAAATTATTATCATATAGAAATGGATAGAAACTAAGGTCTAGAAACGAAATCACCCACCTAAACCATGTAACGGCAACAAACCGCGATTTTAGTGAGCGTTTGTTAGCCTCGATTTGATTGGACTATAGAAATGGATCAATAACAACTAGAAGCGAAATTGTCCATATCCGTAATGTAGACACGCGGCATAGCATTCTTATTGTAAACTCAATGCAGGAGTATCGATTGGTTTGAAACAGCGCTTATAGGTATATGCGAGATCATAGAGTACACATAGAGAAACGACTCCACAATAAATAAAATCTATTTTTTTATAGTTATTAGTTTACCATAAGTATTTATATATAACAAGTATCACTTTATAATTAATTAATAATAAAATAATCAATATACAGGGTGGCCCATAAGTTTGTACACAGTTGATAGAAAACTACCAATATCCAGAAGTAATATATTTATCAATAAAAAATAAGGAAGAATGGTTTACTTTATAATTCTACAAATGTTATTAGCTTACAATCATTAGTAAAAATGTTAAAATTGGTTTCCTTCATTTGTAATACAGTCCTGAATAAGTCTAATACAGTCCGAAGCAGTCGTAATACTACGACATACCTTGGAACACAGAACTTTATTGTCATTGATACGATTGAATAAATTAGTTATGTAGTTTCATTTCCTTAACTGTTGCTGGGTTTCTGACATAGACCTCATTTTTGACCACACCCCATAAAAAAAATCTACTGGGGTGAGGCCCGGCGATCTGGGAGGTCAATCGATTGGCCCATGTCTTCCCAACCATCGTAAGAGAAACGTCTCACCAAGGAATCTCCGCACAACAGTAGCATAATGTGGAAGCTGACTCCATCCTGCATGAAATACATTGTATTGAAATCCGTACACTGACTGAATATCGAAATGGTGTTTCTAAGTAAATCCAAGTAGTTTTGACCATTCATAGTAGTATAAAAATATTGGTCCTACGAGGCCATCTGATTGGCAACCTCCCTAAACAGTAACAACTGCTTGTTTCAGTTGAGTCTCCATTGTGACATGTTTGTTGCTTATGTCCCAATAAATACAGCTATGACGGTTTACATGACCTGATAGACTAAAATTGGCTTCATCAGTCCATAACACATGTTCGAATATTTCTTGATTTTCTCCAATATCATTTAAGAAAATTTCGCAAAATTATTGCCAACGATCATGATCATTCTCGAGTAACCTATGTAGTAACCGTGGCATGTGAAGTTTCAATCCAAGATTTGACATCATTCGCTGTAATGAATTGCGAGGTATATTTAACTCCGAAGATGCGCACTGTATTGATTTTTAGGAGACTGAACATAAGTTTTAGCCATAGCATAGTTTGTTCAGCTTCTTCTGTGCACACTAAACTAAAAATCTCAAAGTTTAGTTTTTCCAAATGTAAAACAATAGCTTACAGGTAATTTATATATTTTCATTACAAAAATAACAAAATATTTTCTTATTTCATCATATTCATAATTTTCATTTGTATATTAACTTTCAAATCTGTACATATACTGTACCTGTATGTACTTTTATTGTTATTAAAAAGTACTAATATGCTTGGATATGATATTTCAATTTTCTATGCTTGTATCAATAATAAATATATTGTTTTTGTTTTATCTATTTAGTTATGCATAAGATAAATATTTATTATCATTATACTACTCACAAGCAGGGGTAGCCGAGCAGTAGTACAAAAATGATTATTTTAGTCTTCGTTAAAATTACAAATAAATACAAGAAATTAAATCTAAAATTGATTCGATGAATTTTAATATATATATTTTTTAAATGTATACATTCAAAACACGTTTCAAAGTCGTTTCTCTATGTGTACTCTATGGGCGAGATATAAGGAAAATTTTCAATCAGAAATACTGCCTGATCCAAGCATATCTTATCGGGACATTGTCGAGACTTTACCAGTAAAATTATCTGCAAATTCTAGCAGGGAAAGTTGTTTTTTAATAGCTGCCGTATAACCGAGCTATTGCGAGTTTTTGGAGATCTTTCATATCTATCAAATGTTAAAAAGAGGCATTTTTGCCCCTTTTGAAAAGGACTGGTGTTGCCACGTATTCGAACAAAGCGCGCTTCTAGACAATCCTATCCATTTATATGGTTTCTATAAACCTACCATACCGTTTTCTACCTATTTTATTTCAGGTAAAACAGTTTGTTTATAGTTAAATACTATATTCAACATCTTTTAAATTCTGTCCATGTCGTTTTTATAGTTACCGTAAATTAGTAAATATTAGTGAAACAAGTGATAATTATATAATAAATATATACACACTAAACGGCACATCTCCTTTTCACTTTGGTTAGTTCAGTACTGAATTAACATTTATAATTTTACTATTATATCACTATTTTACATAGTAAAATGATGTCATTGTCAGTCAAAAGGTACAATAATATTAACATCTAAATCATTATATTTAGTATAGCAGAATAATTTAGTAACATTATGAATATGTATTGAACCAAATAACATTAACAGCAACACAACTGTCCTGCCAGAACAAAATAACACATCCACATATTCTAACATGCACGTTACTTTCAAAATGACAAGACGAGCATGAAATTAATATGACAAGTATTTCAACTTGACTCTCGTGAAATGAGCATGATTACGTGGCATTATAGTGTTTATTAATTCATTATATAATCTAAAAGATAATCAGATTTTCGTCTTTCTCGATAGGGTCTATACATTGAGTGCCATTTGATTCAGAGGGGCCTAGTGAAGGGCTCCTACAGGAACTGCAGGGGCCACTTACATGATCTATTGATAAATGTAGTAAATTATTTTACAATAATTTACTGTTTTTATTACTGATTTATATTTAGCTTATACTCTAGCTCAGGGGTCGGCAAACTTTTACCAATCGGGGCCACTAGAGACGAAAACAACTTATGGTAAGGGCCAAAGAAAAGAAAAGTGAAAATTATAAAACAAAGTTCTTAGTATAGAACTATATATTACAGGACAGAGAGGGGGCCACATTTAAGGGGGTCGAGGGCCGCATCTGGCCCCCAGGGCCGGAGTTGCCGACCCTTGCTTTAGCATATAATCTAGCTTATACTTCTAGACTAAACTTACATATTATGACTAAAACTAGCAATATCAATCTGTTTGTAGTTACGATTGCTTTCAAGTTATCACTGAAATTCAAATATCACTTTTTGCACGATAATTTCTCTGAACTTTTTTTCAAAGTAAGTAGTAAGTAGTCAGGCAATTAAAATGGTTTTTAATTGATATTATACGTAAATGGTAGCAACTTACAAAAAAATTAATCGTATGATCGTTTCAAGTTTGAAAAACTAAAATTAAACCTTTAAAGTGACACATTTCACAAAATTATGAATTTTATACTCTATATCGCGATTGTAGATGATTTATGTAATCGCGACTATAGATTGATCATGCGATGGACCTGAGACGTCACACCCGGGAACATGTCTTCTGGAAATATGTCAATCATAATTTAAAAGGTAGCTATCGTCAATCTAAGATTTGCCCAATCTAATCGCTATTTATTGTAAAGTGATCTTATGTACATAAAAATCATATTCATTTAGAAACATCCTTTTTACATATTTTGACTTGACTTGAAGAAAGTCATGATGACGATCATCTATATAGACATGTAAACATTGACTGTGTACATTTTATTCACACATGACGAAATAATTAAGTTAGACTCTTTGGGGCATGATATGTCTGTATTGTCATATTAAATACTACTCGGATATACATACTTCTTCGCACAAATTGTATAAGAATGGAACGGCGACCACAGACTGAACAAATCTATGACTTACTTTTCGTCATTACGCGATCAGTTTGAGTACCCGTCTAGATACCACTGAGTATAACCCGCCAAATCAACCACAAGCAACAAAAAAATCTTACAAACATATTACTATAGTTAGTTAATATTAATTATCGCTTCTAGGAAGTAGTGTCTAATGTCTGACTGTGGATACGATTCATAGGTAAGTAGATATAGGACAGTCGGTGACTCTCAAACTAATTTAATGCCTCTTAGTTTATGCACGACAGCAAATACAGCCAAGTAGGCCATGCCAAGCGAGATAGCAGTCAGCCAGACGTCATAGACACACAGTTAAGTTATCTAGTCCCACAACACACTCAGACTAAATGAAGGTTAGCTTGTCTGCAGTCGTCTGTACATAATAATGGTCGTTCGGGCTGACTGTATTGGTACTTGATTGGCTCTTTGCGCGATGCTAGACGCGTAATATGCTGTCTAGACACTGTTGTCTTGTAATCCGTTCCCTCCTTTGCGTTTAGTTCTTTTAAATGAATATAGAACGAGAGTCGGCGACGCCGCATCCGCCATCGATTCGATATTGTCTGCTTCCTGCGTACCTCCCCTCCCAACCGTTCTAATTTATCCATACTATAAGAGCTACAGCATTCCTATCTTGAGCTCTCTCGCTTTCTCTCTCTTCCCTCTCTACTTCTCCACTCGCCTCGCCTCTCCTCGCCTTGCCATACCCTGCGTCTCGCCTCTTTCTTTCTCTTTTTGCTATTTCTATCTTGTCTGTGACTATCTGTCTGCGACAGAGCGATTGATTGTAGGTGGCTGACTGGTTGGCTGATTGGTTCGTTGCTAGACATTGCGGCGTTTCCAAAGTTTATGCAAGAGAGTGCAAAAGACAGCACAACGCGAAAGGGAGGTCCTAAATGTGGATAGTAGGTTATTTGCTTCGCGCTCGATCAGTATATTAGAAGACGAGAGAAGTGTATTCGTAGACATTTTAGAGAGAACATGCTGGGCAGGTGTTTTTAAGGATTTTTCAGTCGCTTGAAAAGTGGAAGTCACTAGTAAGCTTCAGCAGTAACTTGTGAAATAACAATAGAAGCTGTAAGGGTCAGTAATTTGGGTGGAAAAGCAGCACTTGGAAAACAGAAGTTTACAGTTTGGCATGGGACAGAACACAACACTCGCATTTATGTGTTATGAAAGATTTCTCAAATTTTTTCGGCGCAAGAAAAAGTCGCACCATCATCATCAGCATATGACGCCTGAGGACAATTTCCTCTGCTCGACATCTTCCCTATGGAGCCTCTCGACGGCAAAGGAAATGGAAGCTGTGGCGTCAGTGGCTACGGTTTCCACAGTAACCCCAGGAGCCAAAACCGAAGGTCAGGAGGGTAGCCGGCGATGCCAGGACAGCCACCATCACCACGTATGTTGCTCCACGCATTCGCATAGGTATCAGCGTTCTTCTGTCGCCGGCAACCTTTTGCACCACTCTCAGTCTGCACAGTGTTTGGTGTGCTCCGCGAATCAGCTCCTACATCAGCAGAATAGACCACAGCCAACTTTGTCTCGTCGTAAACATCGACGCCAATGTCACCACCACTGCAGTTGCAGCTGCTATAATCCTGCAAATTATTGCCATCATCATTACCACCATCACCACAACAGCGGCTGTGCCCCTTCACCTGTTTCTAACGTGACTTCCTGCTGTTCCCGATATCCCCACACTTCTTCTTGTCATCATTATCATTATCATCTCCACCATCACTACGGCCATAATTTCAGATCTCCGAAACAACAACTGCAGACTGATCCCTCAGGTTGCGGCTCGGCCATCCTGTGCTCATATCCGGTCAGCTTGAAGCAACTCCATTTGGATACTACTACTACTACCACCACATTGCCAGGTGCTCAGTCTCTAGATGTAGAAGTGATGCATACGGATTCTGCCGAGAATAGTCAACATTCCAATTTGGAGAATACTATGTTAACTTCTACAGTTGTTAAACATGGACACAACTATGATATCTCTCCCGCAGCCTCGTGTTCCTCATGTCACAGATTTCTCAAGAAATGCCACTGTTCTTTCGTGCCTCACTCTTCTTCACTAAAATCTTCGATTTGGTCGGGTGAGCTTGACAACAATGCTAATGTAAGAATTTGTTTTATACTTCTAGAGATTAATTATAAACATTATATCAATAGTTACTAAATATTCTGAAAATCTCTGAACGATTGTGTTTATAATAAGACTTTTTTGATATTTTTGATAATTTATATATAATATATATATGAGATTTAAAATATATTGTATTAATATAATTAGTATCGAAAAATAATTTATTAAACAATTCTTTGTGTTTATCAAAGAATCAAATATGTTTAAATACTATAATTCATATAAAGGTATTCGAAAATTTAAGAACACAGTTCTGAATATAGTTTTTATTAAAAGTTTCAATAAGAACTACATACATTTATGGACATGTATAAATGTTAAAATATTTCACAACAAATATTTACTATTTATCGTTGTATATATTTTTCTACTTTTAATTGAGAATATTCTGCTTTACAATTCACAAGCGATTGTTAGTGTTCATTTTTATAATTTATGTCCATACATAATTATAGTGCATGATGTCATATTCAATTATCATTTAGCAAATCGGTCATATTTTACTAATCACGTGGCTTACTTCGTTTTTATGTATGTTTGACTCTGTTATTTATTATGTCTATTGCTATAATCTATAATCGTTTATTAAACAGTTCTAGTACATAGCCTAATAATAATATTAAAGATGTATTATAACATTATACTCGTAGGTATATGTAATACATGTTTCAAAAATTCAACTTTATTTTTACTTTAACTGTATATGGATATAAATTTGCCTATATTAATTTTTTAAATATATATACTGCCACATTGATATAACCCATGATTGTGTTATGGTGTTAGGCTTATATTACGTCTATTATTTGTATAATGTGTATATACATGAAATATATATGTGTTCGACATTCACATTTTATATAATTGCAATAATATACATTTAAACAGGTCCGATAAATATCAATATTGTTTTCGTATTCTATAAAGGATTATACATAACATTCACTAAAATTCTGTTATGCATGTAAGATAAAATGGTATATATATTGTGTTATTGTTTATCTTATATGCTGTCTAATAGCAACAAATGGGTCACATATTTGTTTTTGTTTTTTTGTTTTTTTGTTATAAAACGAAAAATGAAAAATGAAAACAAACAAATTATAGCTATATAACTGAATGTACATGGATAGTTGTTTTTGGTACAAATTATTACATGTCAAATATACGTATTAATGGTCACCTAACGCGCATTATATATATTAATTGTATGAAAAAATTATTGTTGTGGTATAGAAAACTGAAAACAAGGCACTTAAAACCAATGTTTTCAATATGATTAGGAGTATAATATATAGCCTTAAAACTTGATAAATGTAGTATCTGAAAAAATACGAATTATTCATATTTATTGATATTTATTGATATTTTTTACAAATTATTCCTAGTTTAATCTTTTATCATATTTTAACTAATCAATTAAAATATTCGAATACGGCATATGATCTTGTAATGTATAAATTATATTATAGTTATAGTTATAGTTATGAGATGTGTCGATATACATAATATATACCTAATATATGATATATTTCTTAATTGAAATATATTCCAAAATGTTATTATCTGATCTTGACTCATTTTCCTCTCTATGTATACTATTCATTCTGAATTGCATACATTTTTTTGTATATATTGGAACACACAGGAGTGCACTATATAATATAGATATTAAAGCGTGTGGCCGATTATAGCACTATAGTAAAAGATGGATTAGGTAGCAGAAGGTATGTCTTCTTTCTACCTAATCCATGTTTTACTTGAGTGCATACCGACCTCACGTTTTAATATCTATTTGTATTGTATATATTAAAATATGTTATTATCTGATTCAGACTCATTTTTCTCATTGTATGGTACTGTAGTTACTCTGAATCACATGAATATTTGTATATTACGTGTCGCTAACCTTACTTCAACAATATATGTATATATATATATATTAATAGTTGTTATAGTTGTAGACATGAGATAGACAATATAGGTACTCTCAAAGGTGAACTCAATGTCAAAAATATGAACCTACAAGAAATTATAAAAGTTAAGGACTTAGGACATAATCAAAGACTGGAAATATAATATAAAAGCACGGCCTTTTTTATATAATTGTATATAGCCTCTTAAAAAGATATTTCCTGTAATACATTTGCAAGAGTCATAGTTTTTTTTAAAATTGTAATCAATGTTATGCTATTTATCTTCTAAAATGTATTTGTATATATTTAATGATATAAACTAACTAGTAAATTACTCTTCAGGGTTCGTATGGTTTGGGAAGGTTTAGGAAGGTTTTGGAAAAATAAAAATCCAGGCCCTGGAAAGTTTGTAAAAAAGAGGGAAAGGGAAAGAAGTCTTTGAAAGTTTGGAAATTTTCGTGGTGTTGTTTTTTTGTAATCATTATGTAGTTAAATATGTTTTGCATTCAATAATTCATTTATTATTGTGACTTAATCATCAAGTGTTTAGACTCAGACTGGATGCTGAGCTGTCATTTAGGTAGGGCTAAGCAGTATTTAAACTGCAGGAAATAAGCGACCCTGGCATGCTGAGCTGTCATTAGGTAGAGCTTTTTTGGGTAACTTATGTAACCATGTAGGTAACTTTTTGTTGATCACAAAAGGTCTTTGAAAATTCTCTAAGTTGGTCTTTAAAAATTTGGGAAAAGTTTGTGAATTTTGGGATTACTTTGGCGTACGAACCCTGTATACTAAAAAACATATTTTATTTTATGAGTATTTAAGTATATTTTGTAAGTGTAACAATTTGTATTGTCTGTCTTTTATTTTTTCTACCGTTCATTTTTGATGTTCAAAATCCGGTTATATTAAAATTTTACAATCCATTTTATTTATCATTTTAAAATTTACTATGATTTTTATCTTTTATCGTTTTTTACATTTGAATATATTTTTGCGTATTTTCCCGTAATATAATGCATGCATGCATAATTATATGCATTAATTACTTTCCTCATTTTATATAGTGTCCAAAATTACGAAAATTTGGCCAAATGGTATTATCTTAAATTGCTTATTTTATCTATTTTTCTATCTCAAATAGTACCATTTTAAACTAAAAACTACTTTACAATTTTTTGTTTTATTTTATTTGTAAAGGGTATTTGTACATTTATTTACATTATAAATGTAAATATTTATATTTTATTATACATGCCATTATAGATAGGATAATTTCACAATGTCAAATATAGTTTATGTACATTATTGTGTAATGGCAAGTGTAGATAAGTAGACAAAGCAGTAAAATATGTATTATGTTCACTAAAGGATATCCCAGTATCTCATTAATTAATAAGGTACTGGGATATCCTTTTAAAATATGTAATACATAATTATAGCTTCATTTTATATTGATTAACTAAATTCAAACAATCAGACACAATTGTATTTTAAAATTATTATAGTTTTTCAAAAATATATAAAGCGGTGTGTAAAGTAAAGTTTATTATGAAAAGCATTGTTTTAATTTTCACACGAATCTGTAAAAAAATATGTCCTCTTAATGTGAAAAGATATCTGGCATTAATGCAATTTTCTAATGTTTGTTTTATGTTATGTATTTTTAAGTTTTACATTATATAATTTTTTTTATAAAACAATAAATACTTACTGAATTTGAGTTCAACATAATATATATTATATCGATTTGTCTCCGTATTAACAGAGGAGATTGACGCAATCTGTAGTGAGTTACCAATAGAAACAAATATTGTCAACTGTCCTGACGATCCTCTTCTGGCCAGCACATTCTTAGCCGCTGGGGGAGCGAAATTCGAGAAAAGGAACACAGACGAGCCTACGAATGTGATAGTCGATTGTCGTCTTATTGATTGGCTGTCTTCTGGTCACGTTATTCATGAAGATGGTTTCCTTGGTGGTCAAAACGGGGTTGTTCCTACTGTAGAAGAGAAACAGATGCGTCGGTATATTGAGGCGGCTCGATTGGTGCAAAAAATGCGAAGCGCCGTTGAGGAGAAAACTAAATTCAGATGTTCTGCGGGGATTGCTCCTAACAAGGTAAGCATTTTTAAAGTCTTAATAGAGACGTTTTTTTTACTTTCTGAATTTTTGGAATATATTTCCAGATATTTTTCTGATGCTTTTAATACTTCAATAGTAGTAGACAGATTTTAACCGCCACATCTCCCAAATCTCTGTATGTCAGAGTTAATAGAGAAGTAGTTTATTGTAGACTAATGATAACATAGTAATTCTTACTATATGATTTGAACTTATTAAATAAAACCGTATTAATAAATTAATTGTAACAAAAACTACGAAATGTTATTAAACGTTATACAGGGAATTAAGCTTTGTGCTATTGCTGAGGACGCAAAGAAAAACATAATATTGTATTGCTATATATCGATTGTTGGGAGGCTTGTACCTATAACAATTTATATTATTATTGATTACGTTGTTGCAGAAAAAAGTCAACTGCAATATCCATTACGTTTCCGAGTTATTTTGAAAAAGGTATAATGTTAACACATAATAATCTTTTATGAATAAACACAGTATTTAGGAACAATACAGTAATACTCAAGTCAATTAACTAATTACAAATCATTTTGCAAACGGCCCCATGACGTTACTAATTTCAGCTTTTTATTTGGAATTTCTCTATCGTCAAAATTTTCACATGTTGATCCGGAAAAAACTTTCAATTTGCATTTGTTCAATCGTTTATTCTTCCGAGTTGTCACTAATGATTTTAATGCGATTAATTGTGATAAATTTATACTTGATGTACTACAACTTAAGCCCTATAAAATGTCGCTTACTTTATGCATTTTCTTCGTATCTTTTCCTATGTATTTCTGTACACTCGCACTGTTTTTGTGCCCCATTACTGATCAGGTATCTTCGACGTTAAACAGCATCATGCATTATATTGATTCCTGTTATACGTAAAGATTGATTAGACCGCTTACCGAGTCTAACGTTTCCACACATTTCGCTCAGGAAATTCCTGAACTTGTCTTTGCTTAAAATTACTTGACTCGAAAACGTCCCGTCCATCTTAATACCTGAAAATTGTTCGTTTTCTTTCATTGCTGGTAGTATGGTAAAATATGGTTTAAGCTTAATCTGCACGGGGCAGTTTTATCTAGTTTCGAAATCATTTTTGCTTCCTTCAAATTTAAAAATTCCTTTTTGTTTATTGAAGACTTATTTTTGCAAAAGCGGCACTTTTATGTACGCATACTGTATTTCACCTTCGTATGCAAAACAAACGGAATCTTTAGTCAAGCAATTTACATTTTCTCTACCTCTCAGCTGGAAATGAAGCTTGATGTTAAATATGCATTCTTCTTGCAATTTTTTGCATTGGATTTATTTTCAAAATAAGTTTTTAGCTTCTCAAGATTGGTAATGAGTTATTTCTTTCTGATTTGAAGTCAAGTACTTTTTCAACATGGCCTTCAAACCCGCATTTATTCGTCTAAAATCTTCGCCCAGAATATTATATGATGAATTTATTTCAACAAAAGTAAGATGTCTATGTAGTGCTACTCGTATGCACACGAAACTTGTAGGTGCGTAAAGCGTCCCATCTTTTTTATGTAGGTTTGCATAAAAAGTTCTAAATAATCGTTTAAGAACAACTTCAAAACTTTTTAAAAGTTGATTTTCATATTACCCATTTCGCGTTTGCTCCTTTGTTGATTTTGGTTGAGAATATTGCTGAAGTTGTATTAGTTCGTTCTCTTGTTCTTTGCTAAGAATAAAATCATTTTAATTTAAGATTTATCAAATCATCCATGAGAATAGAATCTAAGTTTTTCAAATATTGATTTACGCTTTCTTTTGTAATAAAGTTGAGAATCTCGTCGCCGATACAGCTTATCATTCCGTTTAGTATGTTCCTAAAATGCATGTTCTAATATGCTTGTGGTCAGAAAGAATCAATAAAGCTGAAAAGACGATGGTTGCCAACAGTTATTTAAAATTATCAATCGATTACAAATCCATACAATATAAATATGGCATGCCATTTTTCGGCAAGCAATATTTAAATCAACGGCGTCTAACGCCACCTAAGATTTAAATATAAATTGCTTACCTCAAAATCTCATGTACCTAATAATTATATATTATAAGATAATTATTTAGAAAATAACACGCAAAAGATGAGATATCTCAAAATCGCAAAAAAAATTATAATCATCAAATTCGTTAAAGAATTTTTTTAGTAGGTACATGTGGCTCTTTTGTTGTCGGTATTAACGCTATTTTTGGACAAAATTCATTCAAATTTTTCTTTTTTAATTAAGCATACAAGTGCAACACCTATTCAAAAGGGTTTTAAAATAACAGTAGGCATATCTTCAAATTAAAATAATCCAAAATGTTTGTATAATGGAATAATATTATAATAATTTTTATATTGCACCGTACAAAAATCACTGTAATAAAACAAGTGAGAGCAAATAAAGATCGATAATATCTAACAAGCAAAATAGTGAGCCTTTGCTCCCGGCGTTAACACTAGGCGCTAATGTTTGTGATGACTCAATCGCTCCACAAGCTTGGCGCGAACGTATGGATGGGACAAATCTGGTTTGTCAAGCTCTTCGCTAGCGCCTGGAGCGAACGTGTGTATAGGTCTTAAAATTTGTGAATTTGATATTTTTATTTATTTTTATTTTTGGTACAATTTATTGCCATCTTCAATTATGAAATTATTACATTTTCAGATGCTTGCTAAACTCGCTTGTGGTCTGCACAAACCAAACAAGCAGACAATTGTTCCTCCCTCAGCTATTCATTCTCTTCTCTCCACAGTATCCATCAACAAAATGTGAGTTTACCGAGTTCTACGGGAAAGAGATATCGAAATCTTAACATGAACAAATATGTGTGTAGCAGACTGATTTGTGTGAAATCTTTTAATAAATAAACAATTACCTGTATATTTGATATGGCATATATTGTATATTTAACCTCTTCATTATCTCTACATTTATTAATACTTATGCAATATCAATTATAATATATTTAAATAAATTCATTTCTGCCGACGTCTTTCCCTATATTTGTCCAGAACGACCCAGTGAGTGTCCAATGTACCCTCTTGATTTGATTATTATAATCCTGGTATTAAAATTACGCGCTCTATTTAAATAAGACTGGTAATATCTAAAGGTCCAGAAATTGTAATCTCTGGTCTTCGTTAATCTTATTTGTGATTTCACATATATAGATATACATTACATTTCAACGTGACGTATTTGGTGTAAAATATTACTTGCAACATGTAAAACTATTTTGAATTTATACATTCAAATGTTAACATGTTTCCCATCATAGAATAAGTATCATCCGATGTACTAAGAAAGTGTGTGCCTATATATATGGACAAAATAATATAACGTTTGTATAATAAGACACAATCTCTCTATATTATTTATTATACTATACCAAAATATATAATTTGTTTGGGTTTCTATATTTTGGGAATACTCTTTTTAGAGAATATGATAGTTGACCCCGAGTAGCATCGTTATAATTAAATCAAAAACAAACCAAAGCCTTTTGCTACTAAAATTATATTTGTACTCTAATATTTCGCCGTTGACACACGGCTTCGTCAGAGAAAAGATACTGTGCAGTGTGGCTGATTGCAGTAATAAGTAGATGAGTAGAGCTTATTACAATGGATATCGATTAATATTGGCAGAAAGTAGAGTAGTAAAACTCTAGTAAAACTATGTGTATCATTTCTTCAAAATTTAAAGAAAGTCTAAATACAGTAAATTTTAGATCACAGAAACAATCATTAGAAAACGGTTATTGATTTATATATATTATATAGGGATATATTATAGGTATACAGGTGTTCAATTCTAATTTTTATATTCAGAAAGCAATATAGTTATCTGGGTATTTTATTAGATATTTTATGTTAGATAAATAATCAATATCTTACTGGTTCCGAAACCGATTCTTTAAATTCAACAAATTATTTAGAGTAATGATACAAATATTTTCAGTTCTTAATAATTCATCAGGTTGTAGATTATCGTCAATAGGAAGACGTTGTGTTTATTAAATATAATTCATAAATAGTCATGAATTGCCAAAAAACAGTACTAAATTATAGATTTTTCATAAATTTAATTCCACATATCCAAATTTAAGTGATTTTAACGTACATATCATACAAAGTTATTAAATATCACAGATAACATAACAGAAAAAAATATCTATAGTAGCAGTAAAGTTTACTTTTGAAATTGAAATTCGATTTTTTATAATAAATTATAACCTGTAACAATTTATATTAAACAATTTAATGTTTTAATAAAAATTATTCATATAATTATATATTTAGTAAATATCACGAATTTTCTAAATATAATTTAATAATATTTACACCTTCTTGTGAAAAACTTGTTGAATAACGATGTGAATTATCAGTATTAACAAGTCTATACTATTAAAATTAAGCGTATGATTTCTTTAATGTAGGTACTTCATTTTTCTTCGTTATTGTCAGTACGAAACCGGCAAGGTGGGGAGCCAGTTGTACGGTGTTGCCGAGGACGGAGACCACAAATTGATGATGCATGCAGGAAAGAAGAGAGCCATGGTTGTTGTCTTTGATCGAAAGGAGCGAGAGGACGCCATTAAACTTGTAGAAGAGCTCTGCGAATACTTTGCTGTTGGATACGAGTTTTAATATTATCTCGGCATTGAAATTCTATGTGTATATAAAAATAAAACATACCTATAATGTTTTACTTGATGTATCTTCTTCATTTTAAAAGTTATATTTATACACTTACATAAAACTGTAGCATTATAGGATAATCTAATCGATACTGCCGATAAATAATAAACACTCTGGTTATTTATGTATACATATATCTAAAAATTATGCAACATACAATATTTGGATTCAGATTTTATACGTTTCTGTATATTAGTAAATACTGTGTTATACGTACCTACATACCTAGTATCTCTTTCTTGACATTTAAAAAATCGGTATCTTTCAATATATTAATTAATTAATATGAATAATTTTAAAGTGAGTGTTTTGGAAAACTCAACCCACTTTTAGTTAAAGAAATGGTCAAATTGGAATTGGTTATTTTAATTTTGAACTTTATTCTAATATACATATATATTTCTTCTATTATTGGTGATCCTTCTTTATTTATATATATGCATAATTATAATGTCGAATTGTATACCATATTAAACGTTTAGTTTCAATTTTCTTGTATTGTGCATCTCTTTCCAATAAATTTATGAATTAATTAAAAAACTGTATAATAGCATTGTAATACATAATATAATTTTTGTAGTTTTTATATGTGAATTTTAATTCAATATTCTGTTTTATTTTATATTTTACATTGGTATATTTATAATGGTTATAATTTTCATAATTTATTTATATTCTTAAAAACTTATTTAAGATACAAATTTTTTTTCCTACAACTTTTCCATAATTTTACAATAATATGTAATAATAAATTCCTACATAGGTACTACAACATAAATAATATTTTATATGCAATTCACTGCGATTCTATGCTCGTATAAATTATATAAAAACATTCTAGAAGCAGATTTTCTCTTTTATTGTGCTTTTTTCTCAATTATAATACTGTTTAATATATAAGTTATAATTTTGTAATGATTCCCCCTCCTCCCCACATGATTTATCATTATTTTTCTGTTGTTCATTTGACTATAGAGTACTAAAACCATAGCTTAACATTATTACCATTTTAATATTACTAACAATTAGTATAGTATTTATTTACATTATATTTATTAAAACTAATATATTTCAAAATCATATATATTATAAATTTGTGACTTTTCCATCCGTTAGTAAATGCAGAAACGATATATAAATTCTTTAATGTTTGAAGAGGTGTTTTTAAACTCTATATCAAGGACTACTATTATTAAATTAATTTATAGCAATATCAGTAAAGCCTAAAGCAAGATATCTTATAAATTCTATTGTGAAATTTAAGATTTAAATGTCACTTTAAAGTGATTATGGATAGAATACCGTCACATTTTCAAGAGTAGAGTTGAGATCGTCTAAAGTCAATCTCCAGATTTGGAGTGTAAAAATATTGAGTATATATGTATATGACGTAATTGTAATTAATTAATATCCCGTGATTTCGTGTGTTGCCTTAATTAACTATCTCCTTGAAATTACCGTTTGTAATTAGAAAATAAATAAAAGTCTGAGGATCGTCTTAAGATCGTTTATATACAGCACAATTTTGGCATTGGGGGTCCACATTCCGATAGTTTCAACAAGATTTGTTACAACATACTTTGTCAGCAGACTAAGTAGACAGTTACACAATTTGTCTTTTACTTTTGTTCCCCCACTAAGGCTGCATCAAACAAAATACATTGTACATATCTGGGAATTATCATATAAAAAATCTTTACACAAAAGTACAAATGAAATGACTACAAATGAAAAAAGCACAAATGTAATGATCAGAATGTACGAATCTTGCAAGAAGTTTATTAGTAGGTATAGCTATAGCTATCCAGTATACTGTGGATATAGCAATTGTTTCCTCAAAGTTTACCAACAGAATAAATAGAAGTCGATTTTCTCAAACTTCTTCGTTTGAGTTACGGACATTCTGCATTTCTCTCTAGGTGCAGTATTAATTTGCAAAGTCACCAAACACGGCTATATAAAGCGACGATCAGATTTTAAAACAAAATCTTTAGCTGTATATATCCACAAGCCATGGCCACCAGAAGACTTTTAGGATTTATGGGTGAATATCATTTTAGAGGCGCCAACCTTTCAATATCGCAGGAAATTGTCATTTGATGTAGTATGACGCACCGACGCAGAAAGTCTTGGGTTTTGTGTGCTGTGAATTCGGTTCCGCCATCGGAGGCCAACTCGTCGGGTATGCCATAAGTGGGAAAGTTTGACCGTAGACATTTCATGAGGCCTTGTGCCCCACCTGATGTTTGCTGGATAATTGGTCAATTGGAGTAGCGATCAACGGATACTAAATAGTTATGGCCCTTATG
>JAYRBW010133135.1:0-15778 GCA_036023295.1 Invenusta paracnida
CGCCGTTAATAAAAAGAGACATTTCATCCATTGCAGCTATGCTTTCAATTAAATGAATAAATCTTTAAATAAATAATAAAATTTTCAAATTTGACAATAATATAAATTCAATAAACTACCTGCACTATCGACTTTTAAACGATCAATATACATTCTGATCGTTTAAATGCCTCAATACAGGTAGTTATTGTATACTTATTATTGTGAATTAGACGAGCCAACTGCAAAATTGTATTAGGAACATAAAATAAATAGACATCTGTAGTATTAATCGAAGTTGTAATAATCTAAAACTTTACTCTAATTCAGTCTCACTCAAAAGCTTTGAGAATCGATGTATGTCTTTCTGTGATTCTGTTTACCTTTTTTATAGTAAACGTTTTGCTTATAGAACTCTTGAAAATTAACTTTGTGTTATGATAGTTTTTGTTCAATTTCATGAAGACGGAACTTATATTTTGCTACTAGATATATATAGTAGTAATAATATATAATAATATATAGTATATAATCAAAAAATGTAAATAGTGGGAAATAGTTTAATGTAAATTGTTGGTTGCACTAAATTACAACCTAAATGGAGTACAATAGAGCAATATTCAAATCGGTTGTAATTGATATTTTCGCAGTATTATATAAATGAGGACTATACTTGACTAAAACATAACCCACATCTCGTTTTAACTATAATACGATAAAAATATACTTTTAAGGGATACTAAAATATTTGTTCACTTTAGTATTTTATGTAAGTTAAATGAAATAATTTACTTGTGTAAATAGATGACTATATTTTGGGGGAATTAGATAATCAAAACTACTTCTCTTAAATATATTGCATATAAAAACACATTGAATTCTTAAAAGGGTAACTGTCATAAAAGTTAAATGAATTACAACTTGTTCTGTATTGTAGTCAATATAATTTGGAAATAAGCAATTGATTTTTATTTATTGCACACAATAATGAAGACTCAAATGATGGGCCAAACAAAAGTTAAAGTATACGATTTGTAAATTCACAATTCTGCGAAATAATTTCCGATACATCCAGCAGCATTAATGCAACAGTTTGAAACATTCAAAAATACAATGGAGTATTATTTGTAATATTTAGTTATTAAGTTTCTAAAATTAATAGCATATATATATATTGTGGTATACTTATTTCTTCGAAGTTAATTGGGATGTGCAGGCCTGAAGTTTTATTACACCGCATTCATCAAGAGTATTAATCCTCTTTTTCCTTAACGGGGGCTCCACCTCAAGAGGTGGGCTACCATCACGCTCTATTTCCGATTCTTGAAGTTTGAGAGAGAAACGCGAGTGTCGATATATTCCCTTCTTTTCCAGCATTTGCAGAACAAACATATCACAGATTAAGGTTGCCAAACCAAGTAAGCCAATAGAAGATCCAATATTCATGCTGAAATAGTATAGACTAAATTTACGGCCTTTTCCATATACGGTTATAAAAAACTGTATACCATAGGCTTTAATTAACTTGCGATGTTCCACATTTCCTACCATATAGTTTATTGAATAACGAAAGTTTAAACCCTTTCCAACCAAATCATCTGGATTATGCAAAGCACGAAACGAGTACTGCGGAACACACTTATCAAGCGAAAGGTCGAAATTGCAGTCCCACTTGATGATGATCGCCACCATACCACCTTTCATCCAAACACTCGGAATGTCCGCTCCACTGAGCTTCAAGATATCACCCAGTCGGAAAATGGGACAGAAACGATTTTGGGGGTGCTCAGCATTGTACTTGCAGGTGTACAGGAATCGTCGCTTCATCCAGGGCAGTATGTTGCGTCGCCGAATGCCGTAGTAGGGGAATTCCACGGAGTTCTTGATCAACACGGTGAAATTCCTAGCGTTATTAATGACACTTTGATCCGACAAATGGGGCACATCGTACTCCGTCGGACACCAACCGTAGACCTCGCAGACACTGAAATTAGCCCGACGAGTCGAAGGAACACACCGTCCAGTCTTCATCCCGCTGCCCAGCATGACCAATTCCCCTCGCCGGCAGTTCTGATCCCGTCGGCATCCAATCCGATAGACATCGTGAGACTCCTCGCAGACCCCCTGAGTCTGGTTGTCCGTGACTACCACATTAGTTGTGATGAAGAAGGCGGAATTTTGTTGCGGTGGCACGACATAGTCAGCCGGGTCCCAAATGCGTTCCCCAATTTGGGGAGCAATGTCAGTGAGATTGCTGTAAGAGACGCCTTTCAACTTTGTAGTAACACCACTAATCGCCGTATCGTGACCCTGATAACCCTTCTCAAAATACATCACCCAGACAATCACGTAGATGATCACTGATGTCTGGAGGAGACGGAAAACCGCTCCTATCTTTTTCGATCTAATTTGAACCATTTTTTGAGTTTCATATTCGCACAGTTTTAAAATAGTATCATTGATTTTGTAGCAACACCCAGATAACATGTTATCTAACTTAGCACTCAATATATAATAGTTTACGTACAGACACTGCAGACATTTAAACCATGACGCAAATGGAAATGGGGTGTTTAGATTTATAATATTGACCCTATTACTCATAAAAATTCTCTAACTACTAGAAACAGCTATTCCCTGGACCCTGTGTTAAATAACCGCCTCCATCAGTATAACATAATAAAGCATGACGCACCCATAAAACCTTTCCTAAGATAACACATATATGTACGTGCCCACTGGAATGTATGTACACGTATAGTTGACAAGGGCAACTGTACAACTAGTAGTACGATGATTACGTAATTCAGACATCAATGTGTGGTAAATACAGATAGGATATACTCGTATATCAGTATTCCCCGGTATATCCGAGGGCAATTTAAGCAGCAATTTGGCAGACACATACTTAATGTTTATAACATTCATTATGAAGGCTAGGTACCTTTTGATGATAAAGTAAATCTAGATACCTTACTCCCAAGTTATAAATTAATATTAAATTTATCGAAGACTTCATTTAATGTTAATAATTTGTTTTCTAATATATTTTTACTCTTTTGTGAAATTGGTACCTTTTTAAATATGTCCTATAGCGTTGAGAAGTCTCATTTAAAACTACGATAAGTATTTTTCATTTTAATAAATATATTATACCCGCTTCTGTATTATACCAACTCGGTAGCTGTTGGCAGTAGTTTTGAATTGAAAGGATAGGAACTTATGTTATGAGCAAAATAGCTATAAATAATATATATCCACACAAAAATATGCTTTTGGATATAGTTTATATTCAAGACCTATTCAAATACTAAATAGCATCTTGATAGTTCAAAAATGAAGAAAACATTTTGTTTCATGTTTTACAAGAAAAATATGCGAAGTAAAATAAATTTTAACAAACTATGGCTTACCTGTAAGTTTGTTAAGTTTATAATTCAACGTCTTTGTTATTTAAAGGGGGCACACAAGACCGTGTTAATATATAAAAATAGCATCTAACATTAATTGCCGCCAAAAATGCCGCCGGTTTTTGAAAGCTTTTAGCACAGAGTGAGTGTAGATTGGGTTCACACGAGACTGGGATAATAAATATATTAATAGGTTATAATTATAAAGATTGCGTGTTACTATACATATTATGTGAAATACTGAATATTGTTCGAAATTATCATTTGACACTTAGATATTCGATTCATAGAAAAACATTTTCTTAAAAATATTACATTTGGTACTATAATCCAAAAAAATGACGAAGAGCTAGTTATTCTACTTACAAGTAGTAGAAAGCGCACGTGTACACAAATGCATAGAAATGGAATATATATTTTAATGGACATTAGAGTGGAATATAATTCTTCACATAGAGCCACATGATTTTCAGTATACACGTATGATATGATGCATATATGTTCCTCTTTTACACGTCAAGGATAATTAATCGTTTTATGCATGTAATTTATTTTTCAATAATTTCAAGTTTTAATTAATTGAATTTGGAATATTGTATATATGTATATTGAATAGTAATTAAAACTGAGTTCAAACTTGGTAAAATCGTTTTTTATTTGTATATCTAAATAATAATATGATAGATCACAGACAAGATTTAAAAATGTCAATATAAGTTTACATAATGCAATTTAGTTGCTAGCATTTTATTTATTCATTTACAATATGACATTTTCTTTTCGACATATAGCTACGAGTATATAAAAAATATATTTATAATATATTCTTTCATTATCTATAATTTGGATAATCAGAATGATTTTGTTATCTTTATCAATATTTCTGGACGAGTTATATGATGCTATATATATTCTATTATGCAATCAATTATACTATATTAAGGTAAATAACAGCTTCCTTGGTTTCTACTGTTATTTAATAAACATTCAATCTAGAGATTGTAAATGAAATAGTTTAAAACTTTTTGACAAAAATATCTTAAGAACATTTGTAAGTATTAATGAATTATTAATTGTTGTTATTTTAAGTTAGTAAAATATCTCGATAATAGACTTGTTTTAGTTTAATGCAAAACAAATTTAGTGTATGATTACAGGATCGTTTACAAGCGTTTACGAAATCGTTTATAAGAGCGTTTTCCAAAGGTGGAATCGTTAGGAACGCTCTTTTTGCTACGAAATTCTAAATTTTTGGAATGAACGATTTTTTGTCGCTCTTTAATTTAAAATGAAGCACCAAAATGAAAGCTGTTTTAAAGCAAATCGATGTAGACTAAAACTTTTAAAGAAATTGGTAAATACATTATATAAATGAAGAAAATAGTATTTATTCATGCAAATAACTTTCTCAAACACTCAAACTTACCATTATTTTATATATAAATTCAAATTTATTTTCGCGCTTCGATTTAGACACTGGCAGAGGCGTATCGGAAATCAGAAAAACGTGACCTACTTAATTGCTATGGTAACGCCGAATGATTTCAACTTTTCGAATGAAGATTTCCCAAAAAGCGATATTCGGAAACTTTAAAGTGCTCTGGTGTAGCAGCCATCAATTGGATTGAGTATATTTCGTTTTTCCTATTAATAAGCTTTTGATTATCAATGTAACAAACCAAACGAACCCTTTAGGGTCGCCATTCAATCAACTGGCACAGCTGCGGAGGACTGGCACCAAAGACGGAGGAAATTAATTATGTCACAGACTGTCAGTCCAACACTCTACCGCTGGGCTACCCCGTCCCCGTTAAAGTTCCGACTTCACAGCCCCATAAAGTAACACGTTTTCGATGGTTGCCTTGAAGACCCGTATTTTTGTCTTTGTCGAGCATGCCGATATCTGAATTTTGCTCATTTCGTCGACGGCATTGAAGGATAGAGCTATGCGTAAATTTGATATCTTGTAGGCTTGACATTACCCAGCAGCTTAAATATTTGAAGTCATCGACTTTGTTGATATTATATTCCAGTCAGTGACTTTC
Organism: Invenusta paracnida; assembly: GCA_036023295.1. Classification (NCBI taxonomy): domain Eukaryota; kingdom Metazoa; phylum Platyhelminthes; order Proseriata; family Coelogynoporidae; genus Invenusta; species Invenusta paracnida. Next base: position 5,435 of record JAYRBW010133135.1, read on the forward strand.
AAATTTGGATGGGTGCGTTGTCAATTGAGTTACCGATGATCATGTACTCTGTCCTTTTTGCAGTATATTCTTAAACCAGTTGAGAGGTCATATTTCTCCCCAGCGGTCAGGAGCCTTTGCGCGTCTTTCATGTTGTTACTGAGGAGAGCGATATCATCTGCGAAGTCAAGGCCCATAGGTCCACAATAAAAACCTGTCAGATTTATTTACAAGAGGCACTTGGCTAGGAGCTGAGCAAAGTTGATAAAATGTTCAGAAGCCTTGTTGAAGAAGATTTTGAATTACTGTGGACTGAGAATACAGCAAGATGGAGGACATAGTGGAACACTTGTTGAAAATGTTGGTATGATTGAATTATTACAGCTGTTGCTTTTGTAAATATTCCCATCTTCACTATGAGCTATCATGTGTTACGAATGAGATTTGGTCTAAACTTCTTCAAAATAAAGATTATAATTTATACCGATAATTCACGGTATGGTTATATAACAGATTTTAAGATATAGTAATTAATTTTCTTTTATTATTAATAAAATCATCTTTTTGATTTAATTATTTAACGAATAATTTTGAAATTACTTAATCTTTTATTAATTAATTTCTAGTTTTTATTAATTGTTATGATTAACTTTTATTTTTAATATTCTTTGTATTTTTGTTAGTAAATTGAAGTAATTATTAATTTAACATTTGGGAGAGTTAATTAAATTATATTTTTTAAATGAATATTAAAACTTTGAAATTGTTACATTAATCGTTAATACGAGTAGTAATATATCTGACATTTAAGAAGCTAGTATAGTTCATTATATAAGTATTTTAAACAATTAAATGTGCTAATTTTGAATTATCATTTTCACTGAATAAATAGTGATTTTGAATAGAATTAGTTCCAATTAATATTTTTAATAATATTAATTAATATATTCTCTATGCGGAAATCATAAACATTTTTGCTTCAAAAATGTACATAAGATAATATTTAATTATTGCTTTATGCACCTTTAATATAGATTAGAAAGGTATTCATTGACATGTTCCTGGCTTTGTTTTTTAGTTATCTCTCGTTGTTATCGATTACATTGAAACAAACACTTTTAATTTATTTATTTCCTATTTCCTTTTTAAACATATATTTCATAAATAGTGCATTATTTAAAATTCGCTAACTTATAATATATAATTAATTTAAAATTCTAAATTAATCATAAAATATCATAAAAACTATGCTTATATGTATGTAAATGAAAGTTTGTCACGATTTGATTAAGTGGTAAAGCTCGGATTAGACTCTTGACATGAAAGTAAAAGAAAAACCTTTTTCAAATCGGGTGTATTTTCTAACAATTATAAACAAAATCCTTATATATATATACCACTTTAAGCCTAATATACTTATCAACTTCTAAAGGAAAACTCACTAAATGCCTTGTTTAAAAAAGTTCTCTATTAAAGACTGTTTCGTACAAGGCAATGGACAATAAAACAACTCAATCAGTGCAACAGGCTGCATACACGTAGCGGAAAAGAATGCGATATACATTAATGTAACAATAGAGAGAAAGAGGGGGAAAAGGGAAATTGAGTTAACAAAACGCTGAGCAGCATCTATGTATACAGCTGACGCATAATGCCCACACAACACAAGACTAGTTCTGGTATAGCGTGTGTGCTGTTGACATGCAATAAATTATACTTAGTTTTCACGTATACGGGTTTTTATTTGAATAAAAAGAAACATTACTTTACTTGATTTATCTCTAGTCTATGTCAGTGTAGTCTATATGTAGTAGTCCCCCAGAAGAGATTTTCGCTACAAAGTTGATAGATAGTTACTGCCCAATGTGTCACTCGCTGATTTATGCTGGACACCAACTTCCTCCCTCCTCCTCTTTGCCTAATAACTCAGTTCGAGATTCCCATCCCGAAGTCTCTAGCCACCCAGAGGTCCATAGTTGGGTCTGTCGAACCTCCGCTTGTTCAGGAACATGGAATCGGCGAGTCCTCCACTCCGACGTCGTAGATTGCTGTAGTAACTGTCAGAGCCGCGACGCTTTGCCAGCACTTTGAGCGCCTCGTAGGCTTCTTCGGGGGACATTTCTCTGAAGCTGTCAGTATCCAAGGATGATCGCTTTACTCTGTAGCTCTCTATATCAATCAAGTGGACAAGGATTGATTTAGAATTTTTAGTTGATCATAACATGATTCAAAGTTTTAAAGGGCTATTTAAATTATACATATACAAAGTAAAGATATATATATATATATCGTGAAGAAAGAATTTGTGATGTTAAAAAATAAAATAGTAAAGCTGAATTTTTATGAAGACTGCTATTATACTTTAAGAAATGAATATATACATTTCTGGGAAAATGTCCCGCAAAAAAAATAGTTTGGGCATTTTAATTTTAATTTTTAATTTAATTTAATTTTTAACGTTGGTATTTTAAATTAATGAAATATTTTTATTGATGAAGATCGATGCTTAACTCAAAAATGATGTCAAATTGTTAGATACAAATAAATATTTATTTTATTTTTACGAATACATAATATTTACCAATAATATAATAGTATAGTATAGTATAGTATAGTATAGTATAGTATAGTATAGTATAGTATAGTATAGTATAGTATAGTATATAATAGTATAGTATAGTATAGTATAGTATAGTATAGTATAGTATAGTATAGTATATAATAGTATAGTATAGTAGGTATCTGAAAGTGTTATAATACTATTAACAATTATATTGTTAAGCTTTGCAACAAAATATGATAAATATCTGTATTTATTGCTGCGAATAGAGAGATTGGATAGAATCGACCCACTTGTGCATATTAACGTAATTTATCACCATTGGTGTTTAAGGGTTGAAGCAGCCAAATATTGGTCGTCTACATCAATCTCAAAGTGTTGGTACACTACCCGTCCGATGAGGAAGAATGTGTGATCTCAAATGGTCTCCTCAATTTGTAAGAAAGTGGGGATTAACGGAAGGAAAACAAACCATAGCCTCAGAGCTACATGCACGACACGATTATACGAGTCACAAGTTGATGAACAATTAATTATGGAATGCACAGCTCAGTGCTGGCTTATAGCAGGTGTGCGTTGTTATAAAATATCAGATGTTTTGGTCTCCTAATGATCAGCTGTCCGAGACAATTCCAACTTCATTCGTCACGTAGACATACATTAGACGTGAAAGATCAATGACTTGCAATGTCAACTTTCAAAGTGGGTGTAATGTCACGATTATAAACAACACGAATATCTAATTGAAATTCATAGACTATTCTGCATGTTATCTCTGTTCATAATTTCATATATTTATCTATGTTTATTTGATTTTTTAATAATGTTTATGACTTTCCAAATAAATTCCTGAAAAGTTCCGGATACATCTCTGAAAAGAATTTTTTCTCTAAATAACTCCCGGAAATAGCTAAATAGTATGGGTTATGCGTAAGATAATCTATGAACCGTAGAGATTCAAGTATAATAACTCCCGGAAATTTATAGATTACCTCATTTAACTTATATATATTCATTTTTCGGGAGTTATTTGAATAATTATTTTCATAATCAAGAGTATTCATTTGAATATTCCTGGAGTTATCCAAACAATTCCCAGAAAATTATTATGGGTTAAATGAGGTAATCTATGAATTCATCCAAATAAATCCCGGAAATGTTTTGTTTAAATCACATAATTTAATTTTCCCTTCAAATAACTCAAGGTAATAGATACAAAGTATTGTTTAAATATTATTATAAAATGTTTTAAAATGTATTAATACGTATCTAAAAGATTTAAAAAATTTAAGTTTTTCACCTTATTGAAAAAGGTCATTTTTGTGATATATAAATTTATTTAAATCCAAATAATTAATATTAAATAATAGATACAATTTAAATGATTATCTTTCAAATATTTAATAAAATGTTGAAAGTCATAAAAATATCTGCATAACTATTGATCTATCTACCAAATGCAGAATATTAATACGGAAATCCTTAATAATAACACTGATCTGTCTACCAAACATACTTACTCGAAATTAAAAACCTATTTTAGTTATTCTCTGGCAAATTTATTCCAAACTCTTTGATCTAAATGCACAGCTATCTATTATTATCTGTATAGAGATAAGACAAATAGAGTAAAATAAATATCAAAGAAAACACAAAAAAATATATATTCACAATATTATGTTACAAAATCTTGTAAAATCCGTATTAAATTTTTAAGTGTGGGGAGTTATTTATACTTCATGTTTGATGTAATATGCATATGAAATTATTGTTACAGTGCTAAGTTTTAATTTCATAGAACCTACCTACTTTTACTGCCTATATTATATTATTGTATACGTTTTTTATTCATTTTGCAAACGAAATGGCAAATTTAGAAAGAAATAATTGAAAAGAATTTGGAGCATAATCACTATTCTTATTTCTGTCTGCAGGTCACCAGTTTTGTGATAAAAATTGGGAACGTGCAAAAAATGTTTGTACATATATTTAAGCAGAAACATAATATAAACTCACTTAAATAACTAATTTGTTAAAATGTATATTACAAATTTTAGATTCCTAATTATAGTACGGCAGCTAACCGAATAATTGTGCATTTTGTGATAGAAGCATAAAAATTGGAACACATGTAGAATACATCAATACGGTCATTTTAAGACCCCGGGGCATCTCTGAAAGTGCTTGGTTCGGATTTGGCCGCCATTTAAAAAATCAATAAATATCATAATCGATATCCTGATTAACTCAAAAACTATGCATTTTTGGGTATATAATGTATTATCAACAGATAAAAAATCATACCTAATTAGTCTAAATACGAAGTTTTAAGGTCATCCAAGGTCATCTAGGGGTATAAATCAATCAGTTATCGATTAAGTGAAATCAATACCTGTCTCTAACTCAAAAACTAAGCATTTTTAGGCTACGAAATATACAATGAATTATCTGTTATCTGATGATGCAATCAGGAATCGATCAGCAAAATCAATCACTATAAATATCTAAAAAATAAGGACTTTTGGACGAATGAATATGAAACCATACTACTACCTAATTTGTCTAAATACTAAGTTCTAAAGTTATCTGATGATGTTAACATCACTTGATCGATAATTCAAAATTAATAATTATAATTATATTATTGTAAATATTTATATGTATATTCTTATTTATATATACATATTATAATTAATAATTAAGATTGATAATTCAAAATCAATTACTATCAATATTATCTCAAAAAGAAAACATTTTTGTGCTATAATATTATGTGCAATCTGGCCTCTGTTCTCATCACAAGCACAAACATTTGCACAGTACTGTGCACTGCAGATTGTGTCTTTTTCATGTACATGTAGTGTCCTTGCAACCTTTGAGGCATTCGCATTTGACCAATTCACGGCATGCCTTTGAGGCTTGCGGCAGCTTGGTCCACATGATATCCTACGATGTCCTACGCATTGTTCATCCCCATCCTTCAGAATGTGGAAGGTCGGGCGCTGCGGTCACTAAATTTGATAATCCCCAACAGTGGCCTTCTTAAAACGCTGCTCGTTTGGTGTGCTCCAGCAGGGCGTTCTGTGTTGGTGAGATGTGGCTGATTTGTCTGCCCTTCGAAAACAGTTGTCATCGAGCCTCGTTGATATTGATGTACGAGTTATTGCGATCATACAACACAATTGTATAACGCTCCACTGCCGGCATGACGCGCTCAACATCCGAAAAAGATGGCTTGATGGAAAGCAAAGCAAACGTTTCAGTTGCCTCAGGTAAAGCAGTCCAGAACCTATTTCAGAACCTAGTCCAGGCACACTTATTTCCTCTACCGTCAAAGCAGCTGACTGTGTCGCACCCCCTAAAAGCATGAAAGAATGGCAATGCTTTGCATTTAGCTGATCCCAGAGACTGCGCAATCTCATGTGCAGGAATATTCTCGAAATTTTTGCCAGTGCCGAAGGCCACCCACAAAGTATCAAGCGACGGCGTCAGCAGATGAAACGTGACGACGGCCAGTACGACCATGTCGCTGTCCAACGTGCAAATGGTCACATTCTTATAGCTGTCCTTTGCAGCATCAGCAACATGTACCATCATGCAAGTGTAAACCTCCTCGTTCGTGCACTCTTGCGTATTTGAAATAATCTGCATTTCTTCATTATTCAAATGTGCGACGTCACTCAGGAAAACAAATAGCTCCACCTTGTTGCTATCACAGAATAAAAAGTCGTGCCAGTTTTTTGGAAGTGTGGTACTTGCTTCCACGCGACGCCGACTGCTAGTCGTCCCTCTTCGTTGTCGAGCGTGTTGCTTCAAGCAATTCGCTTTGTATTCGTCCACACAATGTCCAAGTGCTTAACATGACTCAGCTGGTATAATATGTATTGCTCAAACTCGCTAACTCGATATTCATCAAATGTGGCTGACACACGCGGCTTCATCTAATTTACAGCAACTACATCATAAATAATCATGACGTCAGCTTGTGGTCTTGCAATATCGCTGCTGCTACAGGCTGCAAGTTGTTTTTCAAACAAGCGTCGATATTAGCTTTGGTTCCAGTACAAAGTCCACCGTTGTCTGCCAATGATGGTAGACATGCTTGATTTTCGTAGTTAAAAAACTCTTGTAGTTTTCCATCTCTCACTTGACAAGCAACGTATAACTGTGAAAATAAAGAACAATCATCTTTTAGGGCTAAAGGCTAAAATTTGATCTTGTGTTTTGCTTCGTTTTCGGCTTGACGATGCAGAAAAGATTTTTAAATTGTTTCTATTAATTGGAATTGAAAGAGGCTTTGAACAGGCGCTCCTTCACAAACTCTTCATATTGGTTCCAGCCGAGCTCTTCAATTATTCTAAGTAGGTTTTGTACAACAATATCGTCGGCAATATCACGAGTGTCCAGTGTTAGTTATAAATGAGGACCCGCCTCTAAAATGGATTGCCGCATTGATCGATTACCAGTGTCAATGAATTGACATCTTTCAAAAGGCCAACTGAACAGCATCGGTTTGTTCATAATGTTGGCTAGTATAGCTGCTTTGGTAGACTTCTCAAATTCGCCAGTCATTCTGGCCATTTCTGGACCAGCCACCACCCAACGCCTGAGAGCTGCCGGATTTTTCGTCAGTTCAAAAGCTCCACCATCACCTTTTGCGGTAGCATTGTTTTGCTTATGCACCTGATCAATTGCGATTTTTGATAATTTCTTCGATGTTTTTTATGATAAATCTTGCATTTTCAGCAAACTCTGTGAAAATGACCGGATGGATAAATTTTAAATTAGCCATGTCTCTTATGTGGACAGAGATATAGCGCGCATAATTGGTGTGGTCTAAAGCAAAAAATCAACCAACCAGGCTTCATAAAGTTTCCGCGTACAATTCACAATTACCAATTCGGAGTGATGGAATAAATGATAAAACTGTCAGTTACAGGTGCAAAATCATAAGCCAAAATTGAAACTGAGGCACCTGTGACTTGTCAACACACCAGTCATCAAAATTTAGCTCACCAGTGTAGTCTTTGAAGGCACTACGAAGTCAGCGATACAAAGCGCATGCAGTCACTTGATGTGAGCGCCGAGTCCGTGTGACATGAGAGACCTTCAGAAATGAGTCCGCCGTGCCTGACGTTGTGACGCCAGCTGGTACCAGTACTCCAGTCCATCCACTGCGTTTTAATAGATCACCAATTACAGCGAGCGCGGCCATCTCGATGTGTAGCCCACCCACCATGACCACAAAGTGCTGCTCTCCGTGTGTTGCTGGCCACGTCCACTGGATTTGTTTTGCGAGAGCGTACAGCGGTTGATCGCCAGTGATGACAGGTACCTGGCCAGGATTCAATATTTTGACAGCCGTCTTGATGACATTCATTGAATGACGAATCATCGACACCGAGGCTGCTTCATTATAGAAAAGAGGGAGCAAAGCAGATGTACAAGGGTTGATTATGAATTCGACCAAGCTCTGTTCTGTTATACTTCAGTCGACACAAGTCGTAAAATACAGCTTTATTGTGGCTCAAAGTTGCGGCTACACCCGATTCATTATTCATTTGGCACAGTTTGATAGTATTGGAAAGTTCACAAACTACCTCAAAAGCGAGTAAGCTATCAGCAATGTTAGTGAGTAGCCAGATTTGATACTTTCAATGTCAACGTCTGTTGTAGCAGCCTCTGAAGACTTTGGGTTTCAGCTTCGCCGATTTTAGATTTAGATGTGACTGGGGTATAACTGAATCAATTTATAAATAATCACTATAAACCGGCAACATTTCAAACTATTTAAGCAACTATTATGTACCGCTTAGAATAGATTGTATTAAATGTTTCAATTATTGAATTTTGATTGACCACAACAATTTGAAAATATCGATGTGATATATAGATATTCTGCACTGATACAGCGACTGCTGTTAAAGCTAATCTATTCTCACTCTCTAATTTTAGAACATAGATTCTGTAGTAGCAGTTTACAACATAGAACGTAGTTTATAATAGCACATTATAATCAGTATTCCTAGGCAATGTTAACATAACAAAAAAGACGTTATTTTAGCAATTATAGTTTTAGCTTCGATTTATACCACTAGATGACCTTGGATGACCTTGAACTTTGTATTTAGACTAATTAGGCATGATTTTATATATGTTGGTAATACATTAAGTATATACCCCAAAAATGCTTAGTTTTTTAGTTAATCAGGATATCGATTATGATATTTATTTCATTTTTTAAATGGCGGCCAAATCCGAACCGAGCACTTTCAGAGATGCCCCGGGGTCCTAAAATGACCGTCTTGATGTGTTTTACATGTGTGCCAATTTTCATGCTTCTATCACAAAATGCACAATTGTCAAATATTTTGCAGTTAGCGGCCGCACTAAATATGAAAACGACATTTAAAATCACTATAGTACACTTTACAAATGATTCGTATAGCAACCCTGAAATGTTATCCTACTATGATGGCGTCTGCTACGAGTAAGTTAAATATTTTTATTTTATATTTCGTTGCTATTATTTGGTCATTTTAGTATCCCCCGTTATGCTCAGATATATGGTGCACTCAAAACCTGCATATGACTTGGAGAAATCAAATGAATCTGAGTAATATACAAATATATTGTTCATAATTCTAATAGTCAGTAAAAAAGTAAGCAGAAAATATATTATTTTATTTACTTAGCTTTATAATATATACCCATTTTCAAGGTTATACGAGTATGTATATATAAATTATCATTATTACTTCAATCATCCACATAAATATATATAATTCAACATTTAATGTTTTACCACACAATGCCAACAATAATATCAAGTTACATAAGTATCAGACGATCTTCACGTTATCCGAAAGTGGACTCCCATCTTGCCAGACTTATACATCGTGGTGAGTACCAATTTTCCGGATCACAAATTAGACCTTCGCAGCATCCAACGACGTCATGGTCATGGCTTTTGACGCAGCGCTTTCTTGACCCCAGGCATTCTGAATTGCGTTCACAAATATGTATATATAGCTTAGTTATTAAAGTAATAACAATATTAATTTAAATAAACCATTGAAATAAAATGCCTCGTACAATGTATTAAAACTAATACTTGATTGACTTATTATGCGCATGGTTACTATTTAAAGTTCAGCTTCATATTTGCTTTTATCTACACCTTTAAATGTATACTGCCATTTATATTTTGTATATATATTAAATATATTCAATTTTCCATGACTCCCTTCATGGAAAATGCTATAGCATTTTAACGCTATAATAAGTTAAAGTTTCGTATTTAGATAGAAATAGTCTGTTAAATGTAATACTAATGCATTAAACTTTAATATGTACACTGAACATCATAAATTTTGCAACACATCATAGAAAAAAATATTAACTTATAAACATTAAAATTCGAATTATAAAATATGTATCTATTGTTTTATGCATTGTCTTTTGGCTATAAATTCTACCCATGTCTATTGATTTTCCTTCTTTATATTTTAATAGTTGAATTTATATTATTTACAATTATCAATGGACATGATTCTGCCCATGTCCATTGATTTTCTTTCCTTATATTGACAACCTGATTGACAGCATGCCTCGACGTCTTAGGGCTGTTATTGAATCTTGTGGTTGCAACACTCGCTACTGGAATTGTTCTCCCCTCCTCCAATTATGAGAACGTGATAACAGTCCTCTTTAGGACTAACACATAATGGGTCTAGTGCAGAACTCCGAGTTAAGCTAACTCGGAGTCAAATCTGAAGTTGACTCCCAAGTCTTATGTGCAGAAC
>JAYRBW010133146.1:0-15777 GCA_036023295.1 Invenusta paracnida
GGATTTTTATGTCCTTGAATTTGAAAAATGAAATTCAAGGATATTCAAGGATTTTCAAGGACCGCGGGAACCCTGCTGTTAGAGATCGAATTAATCCTTTGGACAGTTTATTGGATATTGAAGTTTTGCAAAACTATACATTTATACGTGAAATTATTTTTTTATTTAATCGACACATATAGTGATAGTTTAGTCCACCTAGGAAGAAATCATTCATTTGGTGTCAGGATACAGATCATGATTGCCGTATTTTTTGCTACAGGAACATATCAAAATGTGTTTGCCAAGCTGTTTAACTTCGATCGATCAACAATTAGCCGAATCTTATCTTGTGTAATTGATGTCATTTGCACAAAGTGAGATCGACTAATGAATTTATATTAAAAGTATAGTTTACAATTTTTAATTTTGATTTTTTTACTCCAGCAGAACGTGTGTTTGATGTATTAAACAGAATATGTTTTTTTTCTATCAGAAGATTTATTTATTTATTTCGATATTTTGTTTTCCTTGTTTGCATCCAGTTTAATAAAAAAAAGTTACTAAACGAAAAAAATATGTTATTAATGTCAGTTAGCAGACTAAGACTCATACATCTAACAAGAGTGCAGAAAATTAGAATACAATAGCAGGCGACATTTTCTTTCATTTCCAATTGAATGCTTCAGAAAGAACAATAGCGTGAGTAAGACTCATTCGCTAAGTTTTAAGAATTATAGTTATGGCGAGTAGTTTTAATCGCACATCATTTGCTACTCTCTTCGTGATAACGATTAATCGTTAATTGTAGCGATTAAAGTAATTTTAAAGAAAGCGATTAATCATTAGTTTGATTCACCATCGCCCTGGCAGCATACAGGTTGTCCCCCAGCAGTTCGATGAACATATTTCTCATAACACACTAATTGTGTTTTCTCCAGTAAATATATTCCCGATTTAATTGCGATCATTACTAGTTTTATATTAATTGTGCGCACATAGTGAATGCCGTTCATTACTTTGTAATACTAGTTTTCAGAATTATTCATATTTTTAAGGTAATCGTGATCGTTACACTGACCTAAATTGCAGAGGGTGTACAAATTATTTCACTCTATTGAATAAAATATTTTACCTGCTGCATGGTGGCATGAATCAAGTCAAACTGATGGAGATATTAAAATGTGGTAAAGTAGCCCTAAAAGACTATAAAATAAAATACAAATTGTAGGATTACAACTTTTCCAAGAACTGTTCAATATTGCTGCTAAAATTTGTGAAGTCAATAATAATAAACCATTGTTACAGGAAATGGCTCAACGATTCGGAAGAGAATAGAAGTTACTATTGAGTTAAATGGGAAGCAGAGCAATCTTTAACGCATTTAGTGTTTACATATTTATGATCATAACATTTGATTTTTATGATTATAAAATAATACTTATAAACAACTGTCATCAGAAATACACATTTCTTGTAATTAGTTAAAAATTTTGTAAAGTTATTATTGAACAATATTAAGTAAATAAGTTAATATATGGATTTTCAAACAAGACATTTAAATGGATTACGTTTTTATTAGGTCACCTGATTATGTCTTATAGTCTTAAATATTTTGATCTTATAAAATATTCAAATAACAGAGAAGCACTATTAATTCGTAATTACAATAATGGTGAAGGATTTTTTTAAATTAACTATTTTGTGTGTAGTTAACTAGTTGTGTGTACCTAGAATGTATTTTTCAAGTTAAATTTTTAAAAGAAACCCAGTTCTTACTTTGAAAGAGATCAATAAACAACTTTACGGTCGATTTCCAAGCAAGACAAAATCTTTTTATCTGCGTAAAAATATCCAGGATAAATTTTTATGATAATCATTCTCAAATGCGGTTATTGATCCATTGACGGAGTCTTGATTTTTGTTAAAACTAGTTATTTAAATTATAATTTGACCTGCTCAGAATAAGCATTGTGTTAGTACATATATAAGGTTCCCTATTGTTTATATAGGCACGCTGAAAAAGCGCATAACTGAATAACCGCGAGAAAAAATATGAAGTTCTGAATAAACACGAGACGATATTTCCCGAATAAGAGCGAGACGATAATTCGAGAATAAGAGCGAGACGATAATTCTCGAATAAGAACGAGACGATAATTCCCAAATAAGAGCGAGATGATAATTCCCGAATAAGAACGAAACGATAATTCTCGAATAAGAGCGAGACGATAATTCCAAAATAAGAGAGAGATGATAATTATCGAATAAGAGCGAGACGATAATTCCCGAATAAGAACGAGACGATAATTCCCGAATAAGAACGAGACGATAATTCCCGAATAAGAACGAGACGATAATTCTCGAATAAGAACGAGACGATAATTCCCGAATAAGAGCGAGACGAAAATTCCCGAATAAGAACGAAACGATAATTCCCGAATAAGAGCGAGACGATAATTCTCGAATAAGAACGAGACAATAATTCCCGAATAAGAGCGAGACAATAATTCTCGAATAAGAACGAGACGATAATTCCCGAATAAGAGCGAGACGATAATTCCCGAATAAGAACGAGACGAAAATTCCCGAATAAGAGCGAGACGATAATTCTCGAATAAGAACGAGACGATAATTCCCGAATAAGAGCGAGACGATAATGCCCGAATAAGAACGAGATGATAATTTATAATTTAATATTTACGAGACTTACAATTATATTTTCTGTGAGAAATTACTTTAATGTAAGAAATTAATTTACTTTTCGCTCTTAGTCAGTCTCGCGCTAATTAATGAAATCCGTTTATATATATTTATTTTAACACAGAACACTGCATACGTTATGCGTTAAAGAAACGTATAAAGGCAACGTATAACGCTCATCCAATTAGAATTCAGTAAGCTGATCAATGGAATTCTAGCATTTTTGATCGATTGTTTTACCATTAAGAACTATAATAAAAGTTCTAACTTTAATTGATGTATTAAAACCATTGGAATATTGTATTATATCACACATATGGACTTTGGAAACATCACAATATTTTCTTTTTAGTGTTATAATAAAGTAAAATAAAATATAAATAAAAAAATTACGCGCGAATCTGTAATATTTATACATGACATTAAAAAAAACCTTCGGAATTATAAATAATGTTTAATTTTCCAGAACAAGAAATACCATAGATTCATCGCTTTGACAATACAAAAGAAAACAAGAACAAGATGTATTTATAGTCTGTGGATGTTATTATTTCTGTTTTGTGATGTCTCATTTAGAAATTTGAAAGTAGCAAAATCGATACTCACTGGTATTCATTTCAGACTTGCGATGTTCTCATTGTGATTTACGACTTACACAGCGTCCAACTCGGAAGTAGGATTATAAACTTACTAGTTTTAGTAGGTGTCGGGTGTGACTAATTCATTGTGAACTTCGTATCGTACATGAAAAACATGTATTATTAAAAAAGAGCAAACTGGTAAACAAATTTTCAAACTCACTATAAACCAGGCTGCCGTTGTGACCCAACGTTTGTACACTTCCAGTTCATCATATTTATCCCTATATGTCGAAATATTATTATATCTTTAAAAAGTTATTTTTGCCAATAAGGACAATAAAAATACTATACTATACGCATTTATATAATTACAAATAGGGATATAAGTATAAAACATTGATGTTGCAATATACATATATATGCGAGTTATCATTGATATATGCCTAACATCTGCATTTCCATAAAAATTGCGACAATTTCTAAGCAATGTCCAAGCTTCGTAAAAACATGAAATTCTAGTACAATTCCAGTTCATTTTAATTCAGAAGTGAAATTCCAGTACATATTTACCCAACATGAAATTCTAGTACATCCAAGAATTTTAAGTACTAGCAGCCATGATAAACATAGCATAATTAGAACATTTAAAGTTGATTTATTCCGTAACTTTTCAAAAGACAAACAAACTTAAACAAAATAAGCAATGTACGAGTAAATCACCAGTTGATAGAAAAATACAATATTCGTGTAACTTACTATGTGGCTTAGCTTTAAACCAACAAATTTGATCTTCACTCTGTCTGGTGAAAGCTTGTGCAGCCAAGAACTGCCGTTTCCCTGGCATCCAGCTCATACTGGGAAGCAGACTTCCAGCATCTCTGGTTGTTGCGAGCAAGCGTGTTGACACTCTAGGTCGCCCAGTCGACTTACACCTGCTAACACGAAGGGAGGTGACCCGGCAGAAGGGATCGTGACTTTGTCCATGCTCCACAAAGTAGTCGCCATTTATGGAAATCAAAATGTCATGTAAGATGTGATTTTTTGTCGAATCATCTGCAGGGTCAGTATAAACAAGCTCAAATTGGCTTACTTTTGTCAGAGCATACTGATCTCTAAATTCTTGCACAGAAGAGAGACCAATTTCTCGAGAAATCAGCAAGCCAAGCGGACCAAATGGAAAGCCAAGTGATTCTCTTTTTAGTTTATTAAGAACAGCTTCAGAATATTTTTTAGCTTTGATTATGTTCTCAGAGACCTTCTGTGAACGCGCACTCAGTTGTATAGATTCCCTTGTAACAAAACCACTTTGTAGGCCACTTGCTTCAGAAGGCAAAATTCGAAAATGGTGTTTTTTTATGGGATCGTAGTAATAACCTGGTATATCTAAAAATAAAAGTGAACATATTCTGATATAAACATTAAAAAAAAAATATATATATATATATAGGGTAATTATTATTTTTTCTTTCTTCGCATCTTTAATATATATGTCACAAGGCAAATATGCCCATAGAGACATTTTCAATTTAACTTGTATATAAAAAAACAAGTTATGATGAATTAAATTAGGCTGGGCATTGTAGCTAATCTAGCATTAAATCAATTAGCTTATCCAATTGATATAATGACAAATAATCTTGTCATTTAAATATTGAGGATAATATTAATTATGTGCATCATATTTATGTATTTCACAATAATCAACTCATTAGACCACGAGCCTTGAATTTCGGGTTTACTTTCCAGTTATTTTGTAAGTTTGACAGAATAATTAAAAAACAAGTTATGACAAATTTAATTATGCAGCTGGGCATTGTAGGTAATCTATAGCATTGATTCAATCAATTGGCTTATAAATTTCATTCCTTAATGATCAATAAGAAACGAAAAATATTTTAATTTCACCCATCTCCTTATGATGGTGTATTACATTTACTGCAACCTTTGTCATTTAAATATTGATGATAATTCTGTGCATTATATTTATGTCTTTCACAATAGTCAACTCATTAGACCACGAGCCATTTTTTTCAATTAACTTTCCAGTTATTTTGTAAGTTTTACAGCATTATATACTATTCTACATATATGCCAAATAGACGTAAGGTAAATTAGAATAATTACAGTGATTATTTAGGCGTTGTGTTAGCCCCTTGGATACTAATTCATAAATTATTATATTTTTTAATTAGTTCTCAAAAACAGATGTAAATAAATATGTGTGACGATCTTACTTTTTCTTTATATTAAAAATCGAAATGTATGTCTTATTTTAAAAATATTGATAGAGATATTAATAATTAACATAGTTAAATTATATAAATATATGGCTATGATTTTTATGTTCATCCAATAAATATGCCTAACTAAGGAGTGATGCCACTCCCCAAATAACAAATAATACCATCACACTTAACTAAAAAAATACCACCAAAACAGAAAATTATTTTTCTAAATAAATATATTTTATATGATCTATGATTAAATATTTCACTTTTAATACATTATTGGTTAAAACTGATCAAACAAAGCATATTCTATTAAACTTTAAAATAGTGCTGGTGTGGCTTAAAACAAAAACAAAAAAATGGCAGGACTAAAAAATTAGTTTTTTTTGGTACTACTAGTTTGTGAAGTTATATGTAATAGGTAAAAAAGAATAGGGGAATCCTGGAAGATAGGTATGTATTTATAGAAATGATCGAAATGTTTCAAATTGATTAATGTTGATTAAATGTTTCAAAGTTTTGATTGTATGTAGAGTCCATAAAAGTTTTACCTCCATTGCCTTTTTGTTTGACATCTCCCCAGACATATTATCTTTCTTGACAAAACAAGAAGTAATGTTAGCAGGGTTCTTCCAACCTTTAGAATTTGGTTTGTGTTTGTTTCTTAATGTTGTTTACATCACTTTTTGTTATTGTAATTTTGCTGTTGCAAAATTCACAAAATCCATTTTCATTTTTCTTAACAAGCCAATCATTAAATTCTATAACATTTAAACATTCTTTCTGAAACTTTGTATATCTACATTTACCAGCCATGGAATTTGTAATTAAAGAATACACTTAATTAGATAAGTAAGTAGTAAGTAGTACCTAATGACAGCTCAGCAGGGCAGGATATCTCTTAATCCCCTGCACTCCTAGTGAGTGTGCTTAGCCCTTAAAGAAAAACACATTTTATATGTTTTATTATTACAATAAAAAAGTGACACAAACTTTTTATTGAATGCTGCTAAGAAAGCAGTAGTTGCATTGATTTCCTTACTTTTATGCTTTGCTCAAACCATTCAGTAGAAGAAATAGAAAAAAATCGCATATTGCAGGTAAAACCAAAAAAATAGAAGCTGTGATTTAATCACAGGCCACATCAGAACTGATAGATAACTATAACAGCATTGTCAATGTTTTTGACAAAAGGTATTGATTTTTTCTTTCATAATTTGTAAAAAAATGAATTGAAAATAATACTTTTTAATAAAAATGGGAAACTAATACATACTATGAAAAGAGACCTTTCAAGTGATGTGTCATTTGATATAATAATCGACTAAAAAAAAATTAACATAATGAAAAATACCAAATATATATATTTCTGCTTAAATTATACTTATTGACTTTTCTCCGTTTTTTGGACATAAAAGGCAATAGGAATATTATTGTTTCTAATATAATATATTAATTATATATAATCTATGACTTAATTCACTTTTATTTCCTCATTTGTTAAAATTGATTAAAAAAACAGATTTTATTAATCTTGTAACAATTAAAATATAACATAATATTGACCACATTTTTGTCTGTTTATTGATTTTTTCCTTTATTTGTGTCTAAAATCATTAAAAAAAAAAATTAAAACTGCAAACTAATATATACTACAAAAAATACTTTAATTCGTGTATATCTTATAAAAAATGGTTTTAAAGTACAAATGTTATGCTAATTTATAAAAAAGTATAGCTTTTTCAGCTAAATTTTCAAAGAAATTATACCTCAGATCACACAAGGGCCTATAGGCCTTATATATAGTTATAATACACTGCAAAAACTTGTCAAATTTTCCACCTTAAAATGGCCACAACTTTTTTTATAATTAAACATACAACAACAAAAAAATTTATATATTTGGAATCTGCACCACCAGGAACAACTTTTAGTAACAAAAAAATTAAATAATTAAAATATATAAACAAAATTTCTCACTTAAGTCTCTAGCTATAAGGGTATTTTTAATTTGGCCTTGAGAACATTTTGTCCTGATACCTCCAGCTATTATAGTTATACATGGCCCTGTGCTGGTTTTTACATACATCTAAAGTATTGGTGGTTAGTATAGTATATTTAGGCCTAGTATAGGCTAGGACTAGGAGTAGGGTATTGTACAGAGTCTGTACAGTGACTTTGTATATAGGCTCGATCAATATTTGTAATTAGTATGTACTTACAATATGTGACATATTATTATAGCTTATTGTATTATTCGAGTACGTACCTATAGTATTAATGACGTACCATTATAGTTCTTTGGAACTATAGCTTATTGTATTATTCGAGTATGTAGTGTATCTACAGTATATGACGTAACATTATAGTTCTTTGGATGGTTGTTTATATACTTGTGTTGGTGCTGTGGTACCACCAGTGCTAAGTTTGTTATGACCAACAATAAAGTGTTGGCAGTAATTGTGTGTTTTACCTTGTGATTTTTGGAATTTAACATTTGGCGTTGTGGGCATGTTGCCTACATTAAATAGTGAATGTGACTTTGACACATGGAAACTGCAATTTGAGTCAGCAACAAAGGCAAAAATATTTGATAAATTAAGTGAAGATCAAGTCAACAATGCTAGTGTTAACAAACTTTCGGTTATCAATGCTACCAAGTGTGATCCACAAAAACATTTTGAGTGGGTGCATCAACAAATTCAATTTGGGGGCAACAACCTACAATACTGGTGTGCAGGCTGTCAAGGACTCATGGATTCGGGTAACTCAACCTTCTGATCTAATGGCTGAAATAAATTCGATCAAAATCCGCTTTTCTGAAGATGTAACACGGGCTTGGCAAAGTTTTCAGCAGATTAAATACTACTCCAATTTCAGTGATGATTTCATAAGTCGTCACATAGTCCATATGGTCGAAGATCCAGTGATCAAAGCAGCAGTACAAATGTATTCATATTAAAAAACATTAACACCAAAAGAGATTATTCGATTTCCTGTCTTCAATGTCGTTTGGGCAACAAATCAGTGCAGCAATTGTATCAAAACAAAGATCAGCATCTGCTTTGAGCCCAGGGCAAGATATTTGGAGAACGCGAACTTGTTACAATTGTGGACACAAGGGGCATGGTTCACGATTCTGCAAGGAAACTCAAACCAAGTGTGGAAAATGTCAGAAGTGTGGACACATGTCACAATATTGCAACCAAAAAACTAATGCAGGTACCAGTTTGACCAGGATAGAATCTCATTTTATTGTTAAGTTTGTTGGAAATAGTACTGGTAAGACATTTAATATGTTGATTGATTGAGGTAGTGATTCTTCCTTCATTTCCCATAATGTTTCAGTATTTTAATATTTTTGATTGTAAGCCATTCATGTGTATGTCCTTTTGTGCTAATCAGTATACAGTTACAACTTATTGTGATATTACTGGTTTAGTTAACTCTGAAAGCATCAAAGGTACATTTTTTGTTTCTAATTTACCTAATGACATTGATTTTTTAAGTGGTTCTGATATTCTTTTGAAGTATCATGCAGATATTTCTTATGCTCCTTATCCTAGTATTACATTTAGTAAGAATTTTTTGTGTGCTTCTAGTAAAGCCGAGAAGGTTACCTTGTTACATAATTTAAATGTTTCTGACAAATTGTCTAAGGTTCAAAAAGACAAAGCTTGTAATATTCAGGACTCTTATGTTGATGTTTTTTTCTAAAGATATTTATGATATTGGTAAAATCAATTTTGGTTATCATAGTATTGATACAGGGAATAGCAGTCCTATCAAACAGCGTCAATATAAATTACCAAATGGGTTACATAGAGGTAGAAGACATTATTTCAGACATGTTAAAATGGGGGGTTATCCATCATTCTAAATCACCTTGGAACAACCCTTACTTTTTGGTGAAAAAGAAAAACAGTAAATTTCGTTTTGTTCTGAATTATAAAAAGTCGAATGATAATTACCAAAAAAGATTCTATGCCTATCCCGCTCATTGAGGAAATTTTTTTCAGATTTAGGAGATATGGAATACCTACTTTACTTCTCTTGATGCAGCAAATGGTTATTGGCAAGTTAAGCTTTATGAGAATAGCAAAGAGAAAACCGCATTCTCAGCTGTTAATATATTAACAGCTGAGAATTCAATGTTAATGCCTTTTGGACTTTGTAATGCACCTAGCTCCTGTCAGAGAATAGTGCAACAAATTATGCTAGATGCTCCTTGTTTGATTTCATACATTGATGACATTGTTATTGCATCCAAGGATTGGGATGAGCCCAAAAAGAGTTTAAACGAGGTTCTGGAGAGATTTAGAAGATCGGGTTAAAGCTTAATTTAGCTAAATCTTTTTTTGGGCAGGAGGAAATTTCTTATTTAGGACATTTAGTGACAAGGCAAGGTGTGAAACCAGATCCTAATAAAGTTTTGAAACTTAAGGAAATGAAATCTCCTTCTAGTACTAAAGAAGCTCAAACCCTCTATGGCTTTGTCAATTATTTGCATTCTTTTATTTCGAATTTCTCTGAAAGTATGAAGCCTATTTCTGACTTACTCCCCATCTCTCTAAACAAAATGGGAATTTATGTGGTCCAAAGAAGCTGAAGCCTTTCAGACTCAAGGAAAGTGTTTCAGAGAGTTGTTTGCATTGGTATCCTGATTTCACGAAACCATTTCAGTTATCCATGGACACTTGTAGTATTTTAGTGGCTGCTGTTTTAAGTCAGGAAAATGAACCAATCATGTTTGAAAGTCGTTTTCTATCCAAAGCTGAGCGAAATTATTCAACTACAGACAGAAAATATTTAGGTCTGGTGTGGGCTTGTAAAAAATGTTGTAATTACTTGGTTAATCATGAATGTCTAATCGAAACAGATTACAAGCCTTTAATAGGTCTTCTCAAAGCCAAACCTAGAAATGGTCTTCATGTGCATTATCAGCAAATTCTTGAAGAATTTAATTTAGAGCTAATTCAGTGAAGGGAAAAGACAATGCATTGCCAGATACTTTAAGCATGCTGATTAATACACAAGAAAATTCAAATTTAGTGCTTGCATCTGTAATTGATGGTCTAAAAGTCAACATTGTTGAAGCTTAAAAGAAGGATTCAGAATGTGAAAGCATAATCCTTTCAATTAAAGAACAAAAAGATTTCAAATCTCCTTTGAGATGTCCCAAACAATGGAAAGTTTCAGAGGACAAAGAATTATATCATTCTGGTTGTCTCTTTGTTCCAAAATCACAACATGAAAATGTTATTAAAAAGTATCATGAATTTTGTCATTTTGTAATAAAGCTGACAGTCAGGAAAATTCATGAAAAGTATATTTTCCCTTTTATGTGGAAAGAAGTCAA
Organism: Invenusta paracnida; assembly: GCA_036023295.1. Lineage (NCBI taxonomy): Eukaryota > Metazoa > Platyhelminthes > Proseriata > Coelogynoporidae > Invenusta > Invenusta paracnida. The sequence continues at coordinate 10,851 of JAYRBW010133146.1, forward strand.
GAACATCATTACAAAATGTGACGTTTGCTAAAAAAAAACTATGGACCACATAAAAGTCCTTTGTTAACTTTAGCAGCTTTTGGTCCTTTTGAAATGGTATGTGTGGATATTGTGGGACTGGTCAAGCTTTCAGGTAACAAACGTTTTATTTTCACCATGATTGATAATTACTCCAAATGGGTTGAAGCAGTACCCTTGTCATCTATTGATGCCACTACTGTGGCTGACTCTTTCATTAAAACATGAGTGTACAGGTGGGGTCCACCTGTTGTTCTCCTTTCGGACAGAAGTACACAATTGGAAATTCTTCTCATGAGTTCAATTTGTAAAATTCTTGAAACTAGAAAAAGCAGAACTATGGTGTATCATCCAGAAGGAAATGTGGCTATTGAGGGCTTTTATTGTTCCCTTAAAGATTGTTTACATTGTTCTAGAAATAATTGAAAAGAAACATTGGACAAAGTTTTGTTTGAATTCCTGGTCACTCCTAATTCGATGGGTGAGGCTCCGATAAAAGCCTTATTGGGGTTTGATGTTGCAATACAGTGTGATTGGCCTTATAATTTTGTCCATACCAATTTTCAGCCAGTGGTGGATAATCTTGAAGTTTCTTTAAAATGAGTGTCCAAAGAACAGAACTTAACCAAGCTTAAGCAGAAATATACTATTGGAGATAGCTGGTTCTAGTTAGGAATCTTTTGTGCACTTCTAGTGAATCACCCTAGATGAGGCCTTATATTGTGTTAAATGTTTTAGGTCCTGTTACGATTGAAATAGAAAAATTTGGTACTGTTCATACTAACAGATGTAAACATTTTTCCACGTGGGGAAGACTGTACAGTCACTTTGTATATAGGCTCAATCAATATTTGTAATTAGTATATACTTTACAGTATGTGACATATTATAATAGCTTATTGTATTATTCGAGTATGTACCTATAGTATATGACGTAACATTATAGTTCTTTGGATGGTTGTTTATATACTTGTGTTGGCACTGTGGTACCACCAAATACTAAGTTTGTTATGACCAATAATAAAGTGTTGGCAGTAATTGTGTGTTTTACCATGATTTTTGGGACTTAACAGGTATTTAGAAATTAATATTCATACAAATATATTAACTATTAGTATTAGTATTAGCCTAGCCTAACCTAAGGTCAAGGATATACCATATTGTAGTATAGAATCTGTAATAGTCACATACCTATACTAAAAAACTATATAGTATCAGCTGGGCTAAGATTATGAATAGTGTAAGCCAATCAGACATGGTGATAGAAACAACAAAACTATATAATTTATTTTTATCATAAGTTGATAAAACAGCAGTCAAAATCTATGGCAATTGTGGAGTTCTTGGCCATAATTTTTTTTCGAAATTAAATAAAACAAAAAATAAATGTATATATGAATCGTAATACTATTGTAAAGGATAGTGAGATGCTTGCTAATCATGGTTGTGCCAGCTTGTAGTAGTGTATAGGGATTACTTGTTAATTTCATTTATTTTTGTTTTTTTGATGTTTAACAAGTAACCCAGGTATTATTATACTTTTAAATATATTATGATGATTTGTCATGTTTTGTAATGTTACTAAATTCATATGTTTATTAATTACATTTAATTTTTTGATATTTAACAAGTAACCCCTACACACTACTAAAAGCTGGTGGCACTTGCATCTGCAACCACACCATGTTTATCAAGCATTTCACTATCCTATTACAATATATAAATTTAAAAAAATGTTGTATTTGTTTTTTTGTGTTTTATTTATATTAAAAAAAAAAAAAATTTGTGGCCAAGAACTCCACAATCGCCAAATTTACTCATATAACCAGAAAGAAGGAGGAAAGTAAAAAGAGAAAAACAAAATGAGAAAGAAATGGTAAATATACAACAAGATGACTAACAAAAAAAGGTTGCACCAAAGGTTGAAGAATGACTGCTTCTGGACTGAAGAGTAAAAAACTTCCTAGAGTAATCTACAATAGAGAAAAAATAAAAATGAAATGTATATGTATGCAATATTCTAAATTGATGTGTGCATTTGAAACAAAAATAAAAAAAATATAAGGTCAAATTGATATGATCAAATTGATCAATGTTGTAATCAGTGTTTTGCACAGCATGAGGCCCTGCCACTATCCCAAAACCCTCGCAACATTAGTTGGCTTGTTTAAACTGTAATTCTTTTAATATTTTATAATTGTTTTAACATTTTGTAGAATAATTCATTAGGTAACATTTTAATTGACTAATTATACAGGGTGTTGAGCAGTTTTTAACAAATGTTTTGCATGACTTTTACAGGACTCATGGGCAATTTAGCAGTAGGGGCGGATCTAGGATTTTGTTAGGGGGGGTTTCAATATTTGTAAAATAAGCCTCTGTTTTTTAAGATGCTTTTAATTTTTTTCAAAATATTTAAAATACAATAAATATAGTATAGTTTAAAAATTATTTAGGTATAGTTTTTAATTAATATAACCCATATATTACATAGGAATCCATATTATGTTCTGTTCAAAATAAAATGACAGAGTAATTGCATCATCATATAATTTTATTATCCTTCAGCTCTCAATTGGAAAACCTGATAGGTATTATAACATATAAATAATTTACATTGAGAGGCACCGAGATACTGGGTAACAGTTATACAGTGAGAGGCACACAAGGTCATTAGTCTTGGCTCATAAATTGGAAAATAATTACATTAAATGTTAATATATTATGTTGTATATATACAAATATGAATTAATAGGTATTAATTTAAAAGCAAACACGGCATTAACATACGTCTGGGATGGCGTAACATAAATGTATTCATTCATTTTTTATGATCTAAACATTTAGCAGCTATATACAGTATTGAAGGCTCAATGAATAGTACAGTAGGATTTGCCTATATCAGCACCCCAAGGGACAGACTGAAAACTCCGATATAGACCTACTGCCGATATATGCAAATTTGCATAATATGCCTAGTGTTAAATTTACTGCATATACATACCACATATTTATGTTCAATAAATGTACCCCATTCTAAATATGCACATAATGATCAAACTTAAAAGGAAACAAATATATTACATACATATTATATATTCTGTCACATACAAAACAAAACATTACTTTTTGAAAAAGTCTAAAATAGATCGCTGTTTCTTTTCTGCCAGAAACATGTTAACAAGGAGCATTTCAGTATTGTCAATATTATAAATAAATGTACTGTCAACACCCTTGCTATGAAGCAGATGCCTCACTTGGGATAACATCTGCACTACAGTATGCACAGAAGGTGGGGGTGCAGGCTCTGAGGAATCATCATTGTTGTCATCCTCTGGTTCATCAGGAGGTGTTGCTGTAAGTCTGGCCAAGATTGTCTGCTTTGTGACTGTCTTGTGAGTCAGAATAGTGCAGTCAGCATCAAAAAAGACATTGAAGAGGACTCCATTTGCACTAGACCGGCATGAGCAAGCCTTTCCCACACATTGTGGAAGGCTACATTGTCCACTGGGAGATCTGGCTCAACCACTTTTCCAGAGACCTTGGAGAGGTCTTCTCTGGCAGCGATGAACCAAACCTTCCTGAAGCAGATCTGCACAGCAACTTCTTCAAAACATTAATGTTGGAAGGGTGGAGGTCAAAGGTGGAAGTCAGTTGTCTGCCCAATCAGTTGATGCAGCCTCATCCACCAAAGCAGCCTCTCCATGTAGCTTCTTTGTGATGATGTTGTGCCTTTTTTTCCACCAGTTGATCCAGTTAATATCCAATTGCTTTATCTCCGGCAATTGAGCTCCATTGCATATTGTTGGGCCTTTTGTAATAGCATATCCCCTGACACTGGGACCTTCTTGTCTCATGCTAATCTAAAAAACTTGAGTAATGGCTCATCAACCTCCTCAAAATTATACACTTTCAAGCATTTTGCCTTCTGTATACCAAACATGATTCAAATAATCTCTTGATTTTGTCTGCTTTTTCTTTTTGACAAAATCCAGATACAGTTTGTCACACATTTTTTTCCTTCAATATTTCTCTTTTAAGCTTGTGTTTGACCGTTTCTTAGAATTCATTTTGCCAACTAAAGTGTCTACATACACAGTGAGTGTACCTTCATTTTCACCCTTTTCTTTCTCTCAGCCAATAGCATGATCTCGCTGTAATAACTTTTCTACTGCAGGCAAACTCTTTAGAGATTTATCAATTCCTTGACTATTCTATTGTTCTGTCTTTATGTTGATATATACTCACGCAAACATTGTCACAATGTTTGTGACAATTTGTGTGTGCAGAATTACTGCTGTATATTAGATTTCAAGTCTGTGCACAATATTCTCGCTATATGTTTGTAATGGACAATGTGCCAATCCACAGGAGTTTGGCTAAGATGAAATTATGCAGGTCAATTTTATAGGTCATTTGATACCTTGTTATATTTTAAAGGCCATGTCCAAAAATAAATTTGCATGTGTTGTTATATTTTTGTATTACAGAGGGGAGAGGATTATTTTGTTTAATTTTATGCATATGTCATGTATATACTATATGAACTATATCAAGGTACACTTTTATAAAGTTTGTAAAATCATCAGTTCAATACTGTATTATTATTATTAATCATGACAGACATGTCATAATACCAACCTACTAATACAATACTAATAGTACTAGTAGTTCTTAAAAATATATTATACATTTTTGTTTTTATTATTTATTTTGCATAATACTAATAATATTAGTAATAGCAATATTTAAAATTATTTGTATAATTGTTACCTATACGTATATAACCTTTTCACCACATTCGTCGCCACATTCATTGCCACATTCATCACCACATTCAAAAAAAAAATCGAAACAAGTTTTCTCCACATTGATCGCCACATTGATCGCCACATTGATCACCACATTC
>JAYRBW010133157.1:0-15777 GCA_036023295.1 Invenusta paracnida
TCTCATTTATGTAAATTATCACCGATATGTTTGTGATTCTAATAAAGTTATTATTATTATTATTATTATTATTATTAATTTAAAATATAAAATTATGTAAAATAAAATGTTAAAAAAATATTTTTAAAAAGAAATCGGAAGCCATCAATTAGTTGACCCATTTGTAAATTGTTAAGTAAAAAGTATTTTTTAAGTACATCATAGATAAATATATGTATACATGTAAATATACATTAAAATATAATATGTACCATTTTTAGTCAAGTACATATCAAATTATAAAGTAGGGATTTATGTGTAAATGCATAAATACATGTGGATTGTACAGTATATATATTAATAAATAAAATGATTGAATGATATAATTAAATTACATACAAATAATACATAATAGATAAGTATTTTCACATATATAAATAAAGGTAAAGACATTAAATAATTTTCTGAAATAGGAAAAAAATTAACAAACGTTATAGACAGATAGTTGACTCTATATTTGTTCCACCGGCTTAGAATCTGGAGGACTCATAGGTAACCCCATCCTTGAAGTTCCACTTGTGCAGTTCTCCATGATGGCACCCAGCAGTTTCCACCGTCCTCGCCGACACCGGCACAAGTCCCGCTATCGTCTGAGGATCAATCACTGGAGAGCTGATAACCACCTCATGACCCCCTGCTACAGGACTTGTTGTCTCAACGCTATGAGTGTGACCATGACACGAGTGCCGACCTATTTCCGGCGGTGGTAACTGCAGAAGTGGATAGGGCAAGTGGGTAACACACGTGAACTCTGGCGAGGTGCAACTCGTCAACTGATTGGTCGCATCCAAGACCTCAACTCCTGCCGTACCCCTCATGAAGTCAGTAGAGCTACACCAATGCGTGTCAGAGACCTTGACCCGGTAGTATGGATCAATTAGATGTCGATGCCGACAGCAATGTACTGAATAGGGAGGGGGTGGTGTGTCACTGTAACGGAAGGTGTCCGTGAGACAGGTACATGGTGTACGCCGTGGAGTATCAGCAGTTGAGCCTGGTGTAACTGGCCTCTTGGCCGCATAGCCTCGGTAGTAAGAGAATGGTTTCAGAGCTGGCTTGCTCGGTTTAATGCATTCATCGCCACAGGTAAATAGAGAACCACGAATCTCTCCCAGAGAGTCTGATGGCGGGGATACGCGACCTTTTCTCCGTCGGTTCTTCTTGGCGAAAGCGCTAACTCGTTGATGAGGGCAGCTGTGCGGATGTTCATCATCGCGCAGATAGAGGCCGTGATTCCGGCCGTACATGTAGTTCGGTTTGTCACGGAAGTTGAACAATTCAAAGGGGAGTTTGTAAATTTTCTCTGGTGGAGACGGAGGTTTGCGTGGTGTGGTTGTGGAAGATGAGGATTCGGGAGTATTACGATGCGATATCGTGATGTTTATCTCAATCTCTTGTTCATCGGATGAATCCTCCTTGTCAAAATCCTCCTCATAATCACCATCTCCCGGACTCAATTTATCAATATTGAGCGACACTGAAACTCCAATTTCATTATCAACTTCATCGGATTCTTCCGTAGATTTGACTTTAGAGGCAGATACGCTAAGATTACCTTGGTCTTCTTCATAAGCCATTTCGTCCAGAGTTAAACTTTTCGTTTTAACAGTCTCGCTTTTTGTTTTAATAGTAGCGCTTTTGGTCTGACTGGTCAGCCCCGATTTACTCAACGTTGTTTTTCCTGAGGAATGTGTCCTACTTGTGGGACCCTCTTCCTCATAGTCCATATTACCAGGTGTACCCAAGCTCTTAGTTTTACTCGCCGACGTTGTTTTACTAGGCACCGTTGTACCCTTGCTAACCGAAACTGACATCTCCAGTTTCGAGGAATTAGCTTCTTCGTAGTCCATTGTACCCGGTGTACCAATACTCTTAGTTTTTGTCACTTCGTTACCAATCGAAACGGAGATGGCTGCTGAATTTTCATCTTCTTCATAGTCCATCTCACCAGGACTTAGTGGTGATTTCGCGCTTTGAGACACTGAAACAGGGATTGTACTTTGCTTGTCTTCCTCCTCCGCTTCATCAACCAAAACCTCCTCGTACTCGTATTCAGAAACATTGTCCTTTACAGACACCTCGGCAATAACTTCAACCTGCGGAGATTCTTTTCCCGGATCTTCCTCAATTGCTGACATTCTCGGTGGAATGCTTTTATTCACCGTAGACGAGGTTTTACTGGATAAACTTCCCAGATTTGACATATTTTCTGAAGAGTGAGGCGTACTAAGAGAAGTTGTAAGCTTCGTTGTAAGCGACTTGAGTGTACTATTATTCACGGACAACTCCTGTGTTGAACTATCCGAGGTAGTGACGATAAATTGTTGCTTATGCATCTCTTTTGGCTTTGATGGAGGATCTGAGGGCAACACTTCTGACTCAATTATCGTCGAAAGAGTTTTTGTACCAATTTGTTGTGTGATTGTTGCTTCATCCAAGTCTGTTGGAGGAAAGGTGTAGGACCTTATAACTTCACTACTTGCTGTTTTAATTGTTGTTTCGGGTGAGCTGAGTTTTTCGGATTTCACCGATATTCTAGGTGGTTTTTCTGTGGGAGGTTTATAAGTCATAGAAGTCATTTCTGGTGCTGTGGTATCTTTCGATGATATCTCTGCTGTTGGGGTAGCTACTTTTGGGGACATCATATGATCATTCCTCACTGGAGTTGCTATTCGCGGGGTATAGTCCCTTGTTGGTTGTTTTAAGGGTGGTGTGTAATCTTTTGTGATTGGATGTATCCCTTTTTTTGGTGTATTATCTTGTGTAGTTGAAAATATTCCCGGTGAAATATCTTGCATAGTCATTTTATTCGTCAGATTATCATCGCATGAAGGAATTTTATTAGGGTAATTGTAATCGATTAACAGTTCATCGATAACATTGTCATACTGTGTTTTTTCTTCCTCAATGTGTTTAGGAAGGTCATGTGTAAAATCAAGTGGATGAAACTGGGGCATTTCTTCATTGTAAATAGGAATGTCGTCGTGTTTTATGACTGTTATATTTGGTAGATTTTCTTGCGGAGGTGACTCATGGTTAAGATCCCAATGGCTATACGTTCCCCAATCTGTAGGAACTTTATCAATTGTAACATAATCAGAGAGGTCAATTCTATCGTGAGTAAATATTTCACTAATTGGTCTATCTTGTGTGTCTGGAAGAGCTCTGTCTATCTGTAGTGTTGAGTAGTCATACAAATCTCGAGGCAGATTATCCTGTGTCAATATATTACTTATAAAATTATCTGAAATTTGCGGTAACACAGTTGGCAAATTGTACTCTGTTATAACATCTCGCAAAATGTTGTCACAGGTATCCTGCAGTTCTTCAAGTGGTATGTCGTACGTTTCATTCTGCAGTACTTGTGGATGATTGTCCATAGTAGTCAACATTTTCGAAATCTGATCTTGTGTCATTTCATCTGAAAGTTGCACCCAATCTTCCGTTTCCGCATAGTTGGGTGTTGAGTTATCTTGTGTTGGCTTAGGTGGTGGTGACTTCTCTTTTCTAAATATCGGTTCATCTTCAACGATTATGATCGTCTCTTCCTCCGGTGGCCGATTCAGAATATCCGGAGGCTCTTCGGGTTCAAAATCCGTTGAAGTAGAGACATCGACAGTCGCAAGCGGTGGTGTGACCGACTTTTGAGGCATAATTTTTTTCTGTTTAATGTGCAAGTGAAGTGTACAGGAAGATGTGCTTGTCAGAGTGGAACAGGAACAACTCGACTCCTCTTTTGTCTCCGTCAGAGTCATCGAAGAGCAGGAACAACTGCTGTATGTTGAGGTTGAGCAATAGTCATGATCATGTATCATGTCGTCTATAAGTGGGCAACTGCACTCCTCTATGCCAGTTGTTGTAAGCGTGTTTGTGCAACTGCAGCTGTACAGATTCCGTCTTCTGTATCTGTTGCGAGGCTTATAGCTGCACTCAGAGGCCGAAGTATAAGTGCTTGTATGAACACCATAGGTATTATCCAAGCAAATACACGAATCATCCTTATGAGTGCTTTCTACCTGCTGCTTACTAGAAGTTTTACTTTCGTGATCACCTTTGGGTGTCTTACGACTTCCAACGACACTACACAGATACTTCCGCCAACCGGTCAGACGTTCCATTGTTGAACTACTGCAGGAATTGCTTGTAGTGACAGTCCTAGTAGTTCCCTGTTTGGTACTTTTAGAACGTGACTCACCTCCGCTATCCTTAGTCTTACGATGATAAGCATTGTTAATAGCGTTCTGGAGGAGATGGTTCTTCTGAATGTAATTCGATATTTTCTGGATGTTCTCCTTTTGAAATGACGGGTCACTTCTCCGTAAAGATTTGCGCACTAAACTTTTTCCAGACGATTTCTTTCTACCGTTAGTATTGTTAAGGGAATATTCCTCAAATGAAGTATGCCTCTTGTCGTTATAAAAGTTTTCCGTAAAACTACCGCATGTATTGGAAGTTGTGTTGGTGCTGAGTACAGTGGAGGACCCAGTAACACAGCTTGTTCCACATTCCGACTCAGTTTCATAGGTATCTCTCGAATTCGTGGTCTCACATGTCATTGAAGTATACTCACTTTTAGTGGAAGGTTTCTTAAATAATGGATTCCCATGAACTTTGCAATAGTAGTCTAGAATAGAGTCTTGAATCGGAATGATTTCTTCGATTTCGGAAGAAGAGTTATCCGCTGAAATTAGAACAATCGATTTGGATCTTCTCGTATTATTTAAAGCCATTATTATAACATGTTATCGATGAAGTATTTAGTATTGAGTGCAGTAAGACGTATTTGATTGTTTTGGTTTATTATTCCGAATAGAATCCCTTCAAATACGAAAATTTAAAGTGGACAATTCATGTAACGTTAAAATGATTATATAAATGACATATCAACAATTATTCAGACCAGAGAAATAATAAACAGATTTTTAAACTCTTATAGATTTTATATTATGCATCACGTTGTACATTTTATCGACAAAAAATCGATTTATTTCAATAAAATTTATATGAATTAGGAATTTCATATCACAGATAAAGAATAAAGAATAAACAGACGGTTGACTTCTAGATATCTCGTGTGTATATTTAAATAATTATGCAAAATTTTACTCTAGTAGAGTCAATTTAATATATAGAATTATTTTTATTATTTTTAAAGCGCTATGAAATAATTCTATTAAAACATGTTATGTACTACTTTTAGTTTTCTAACATTATGAGTAGTACAAATAAAATACTAAATACGCATTAAGATCAAAATTTTATTACATATATGTATTAAATTACGACCAACCAATGGGACATGAAAATACCATCACTATCACATCCATAAAAATTAAGTTTGATTTAACTTACCAGTCACCATATACTAGATATTCAACTTCGGTACCTACATAAGTCCTCTTTTGTTAAGGTTAATGATGCTGTTAGTGAAATATGTACATATATTCAATTTTTGTAATATTTGCATCTGTATTAATTATATATAGCTGTTTCATTTACAAGTGAGATCAATTCTACTTCTGTCGTTTTATAACAGGTAATATATTAATATTTTTAATATAATAGGCATAATACCTTTCTATAAATAAACATAAGAAAGGTAAAAAAGAAGGAATGCGTTCACGCTTATTATTCTCTGGGTATGGCCGACTCTCAACTTAAATCTATAATAAAGGTAAGTAATTATTAACAATATATTTTAAATAAAGAGAAATGATGCATGGGTGTCAATATAATTATAATATATTGATTCATCGAAGAGATTACGTCACAAAATCTATTATTTTTACTATTAATGATATGTATCCATTACAAATCGTTGATGTTTTAAGTCTTATATTCCAAATTTGAAAACTTCACTTAATGAGAATTCACCGTCGACATGTCATGATACTCCTTTCCTTATTAAGAATTCACCGTCGACATGTCATGATACTCCTTCACTTAATGAGAATTCACCGTCGACATGTCATGATACTCCTTTCCTTATTGAGAATTCCCCGTCGACATGTCATGATACTCCTTTCCTTATTAAGAATTCCCCGTCGACATGTCATGATACTCCTTTCCTTATTAAGAATTCACCGTCGACATGTCATGATACTCCTTTCCTTATTTAGAATTCACCGTCGACATGTCATGATACTCCTTTCCTTATTAAGAATTCAACGTCGACATGTCATGATACTCCTTTCCTTATTAAGAATTCACCTTCGACATGTCATGATACTCCTTCCCTTATTAAGAATTCACCGTCGACATGTCATGATACTCCTTCCCTTATTAAGAATTCACCTTCGACATGTCATGATACTCCTTTCCTTATTAAGAATTCACCGTCGACATGTCATGATACTCCTTTCCTTATTAAGAATTCACCGTCGACATGTCATGATACTTCTTCCCCTATTGAAAATTCATTGTCGACAAGTCAGGATGCCCCATTCGTTATTAACAAACAAGTAACGAAAACGTCTAAAACTATAACATCCACTCATTTTGTACCAAAATCTGATTTTAATTTTGTATCAACCGAGCGTTTCTAAGGTATAGAGAAAAAAGATAAACGATATTTACCAAAACAATGGTTTCCAAACCCGCAGCTTCATTACGAAGTATCGTCAAACAGTCTTTTATGTTACACTTGTCTAAATATGAAGGTTTATATGAAATATGTCGGAAAATGAAGGTTAACTTTCCATGGTAACTTTCAAAGATCAAGCTTTTATTCGAAATGGATTTAACAATTGGAAAGATGCTGCTCGTGCATTTATCAAACACAGTAGTAACGAGTGTCATAAGATGGCTATTGAACAAGTTATTTTTTCTAAAACAAGTACCGACATAGCAGAAAACTTGAACAAAACAATTGCTTCGGAAAAAGCTGAAAATCGACGAATAGTTTTAAATTATCGAAACTTTAAATTATTTAGTCAGACAAAGCATTCCGCTATGTAGGGATGGTGACGGCGAGGACTCAAACTTTATACAATTATTAAAATTACGTTCTTCAGATGATCCAGCCTTAGTGGCTTGGACGCAACGCAAACAGTATATCGCTTTACTTCATCAGAAATTCAGAATGAAATATTAAATATTCTTTCGCGAAATCAGCAGCGAGCTACATTCTTCTAGTTATTTTTCAATGATGGTGGATGAATGTACAGATGTATCAACCTTTGAACAAGTTACCATCCGCCTGCGTTACATAAATGAGCCACTGCTTGAAGTTCAGGAAGAATTCATTGGATTGTATCATGCACCTTCTAATGATGCAAACACGTTGTTCACAATAATTAACGATGCTCTCTTGCGTTTCCAACTAAGTATACATAATAGTCGCGGTCAGTGTTACGATGGGGCGGCCAACATGGCGGGAGCTAAATCTGGTGTAGATACTCTATTCCTTGAATTTGAACCACGTGCAAGTAAGTATGATTCAGTTTCTTAATTTTACCATTTTAGATTAATAAATGAAACTCAAATGTCATATTCTTCTTCTTAAACATTTTTTAATTTGTTGAGTATACTCTTAACGTTTCAAAAATATTGAATCAATCATTGGACTGGTTATAAAATGTATGTCCAGTTTAATAATGATTATTTATATATGTTCCTGGTAGCAGGTGACTAGACATGATTAAATCTGAACAAGTCTATCTTATATATTATATGTAACAGATATATTTAAAATAGTTAATTATATACACAAATCAATCTAATAAATTTAAAGCGAAAATATTTCAATTAAACAATAGAGTTGCCATTATATTCAATGAAATTTTGGCAATGAAATTTATATTTTTCAAACTGTTTAAGTACTCATGATAGTTTCGGGGTTTCTTGGAAGACCTTCTTGTAGCTAATGACAATGATCTTCTTCATCTCAATATCTTCCGAGACGATTTCATTGATTATCTTATGACTAGCATCTAGTATTTGTCCTAGCTTCATGCAGCTCAATTAAGTCCTGTATACAATCATTTAAAGCCTTTTCTTTTATCACAAATATGGCCCCTCACTTTCACTAAATTCTTGGCCAATATCCCTGATAAACTTTTCTGAAACTTGATTTCCCCAAGCTGCTTGTAAAATGCATGAGATTTCAGCAGCTTTTTACTGATACCCTATGACTATACTAATATAATGGAATCAGAGGTATTATAGCAATAATTAGAATATAATTAGAAAATTTTTGTCATCAATAATATGAAATCAGTGGAAATATCATTACTTTCGAGGATTATTTATTTGTTTCATATTTTACATTCCAATAATATAAATTTGTTTATGTTGGGAAAGAAATTATTGTTTTTTGCATTTTCATTAAATATTGTTATTATAGGCATCCAATTTTATTCTCAATTATAATAATATGAATCAGCATTTTTTAAGTAAGTATATTTTTGGTAAAATTGGAATTAAATTCATAATTAGGAATAAGCATCTGGTTTTAATTTTATCCATAACCAGTAGGTACTGGACTGGCATATATGTATATAAAAAATTGAAATATATATTGGTCATGGTCTACTCAATAATTTTAATAATTTATCATAAAAATAATCAATATATACCTACAATTTATATATATCAAGTCTAATACTAAGATCGAATATATTTAGTATATTATATTTATTCAATATATACATATATTGTTTTAGGGGTGAGTAGCTCTGTAAACGGTATACAAATAAACTAACATTATTGAAATAAGAATGCGTGATATATACTGCAGAATATAAATATAATTATAATGTTATGGCTTTGAGTACGTATAATCAGGGTTGCTCCCAGGAAAAATCAAGGAAGGTCGTTTTTCCAATTTATATAGGCACTATTTAATAAGAATTTTATAAAGGGGCTATTAAAAAGCCCATATTATATAATTAATTCAAAGTTGGTTGTTTGCATCCAATGACCCCGCCCTGAAAGCACCCATGCATTGATAATATATATTTTATAACTTATAAGATCGTGAGTAACAACGGTTATAGATGTTTAAAATATATATAGTCTAAATTAGAGACATTTTTTTTAGTCATGCGGGTTATTGTTATACATAATTGTAGTATATAATAAATAAATATATGAGAAACTAATTAAAATACTGTTATCTCCATAAAAATATAGTACTAATAGGTAAGTATAGATTTATGCAAAGTAATATTATATAAAATTAATAATAATAACAATAAATACATGTCTTATTTGGTTTTGAAGTTGATTTTGAAAGCATTACCAGTGCATTCTCTGCCCCGTGACACAATAAAAATTATGAAATTGCCTACTGCTTTTTAACAGTGAATACTGTAATATATACAGCGATAGATAGGTATTAATATCAGCATGAGCAATCATTTTTTTAATTATAACTATAAACATGGTTATAAGATTAAGATCATACAGATACTAAAGTACGAGTATTATAAAGTAAGTAATTTAAAGTATTATGCAGTACAGAAAACAATATATTTGATTTTGAAGAAGAATTGAAAAAATTTTGTATTCATAAATAATATATATATTATAATATTTATGTATACTATTCTATAGTTTTAATTTGATTTTTGCCTCGGCTGCCCACTTTGTTCCTATGCAGTAAAGTATAGGTCTAATCTGCGTGCATATGTGCATTTATGTGGTTCCTTTGTTACAATTTAGAGAAATAAAAAATCTATAATATGAAAAACCTTTTTAGTAAGACTAAAATGCACCAAGAAATACACTGCGTTATTATTACACACAAAATTTTTGAACGTACTAGTTTGAAAGTACCTATGACTACACTCTAAATTAAACTCTTTAAATTAACAAAAAATTATGTGCAGCAGATATTCCGAGCTGACACCCTCCAAAATACTTCATCATGAAATACAGTATAGTGACTAAAATATACAGTAGTGATTTTATATTTTTTAAAACCAGACAGACTAGTATACAAAAGTTGATGTATCATAATGAAAGTATACTTGTTCAAAAATATAATGATTTTTTTTTATAGAATCATTGCATTCAAGTTTGATAAAAAATACTTAAATTCTTTAAAGTCGTTAAATCAAATGGCACATTATACTGCAAAACATAAGCTAAAATGCCAATCTATTTATTATTCATAAATAATGGAATGGCATTTCAGCATTACTGTTTTATTGTTTTACTGTAATAATTATCCATCCTACCTAAAGGGCTTAAAAGAACGCGAGTCGTTATTACAAAACTTGAATGTAATAAAATCCTTTTTACAAAACACTTTAAACTAGAAGAAAAATTGAAAATATGAATGCAAGAATAAACAACAGTTGTACATATAAAAATACTTGGGTTAAGAATATATTTGACAATTTTATTGCCAATATAATTATTATTAGTAATTAATAACTAAATCAATTTAATTTAATTTATAATCTTAATTTATAACCTGGTACCATCATATCTCATTTGTAGAATTTGTTTCACTATAGTAGTAAATAAAAATAGCTATCTAAATTGTAAGAAAGTATAATATGAAAGTATTGATATACCTAAAACATTTTCAATAAAAAAATAGTTAGAAAAGTTGAATAAAATCTCACTATTGTCTCAATATAAAATATATATTCTTTTATTATATGATATATATTTTATAAATTATACTATATTTTAATTTAATTTAAAGTCTAAAGGAAGCTCATTTCGTTTTACAAATATTTACTTGAAAAGCAATTTCTATTAAGAATATGTTAAAATGTACAGAATTCAGTGTTGAATACCATTTATCTGTACGGCAATTGGTTCGTTTTTTAAACATGTATTGCAGAGATTTAAACTAGGTAGAATGATACACTTATAAACGACAGTTAGCTGCTTCTTGATATACAGAGCATTCAAAATTCAGCATCGATGTGTCTCTCGATGTTTCTACTGGACCCCGTACGCTGCAATCTTGTCATCTTTCAGCGGCTGAAGATCCGAGGAATCCGAAGATGATATCTGCTCAACGATACTGTTTCTCATCCCGTAGAAGAAGTAGATAATGAGACCTGGGTATTGAATGAAGGGTTAAGCGACTTGTAGGGTGGATAAAAGTCCGTATCATCGATGTTATTCAAAAGAAATAATTCATTTTTATACAATAACAAACAATTGATATTGAAAATATAGATTTTCAAGAATATATATATTATCCAAAAATGAGGCTCGAACCACATCTTCAAAACAAACGGATGAATCCTCACAATGAATTAACTGCAAATCATTGTAATACCTTAATAATAAATATTATATGGATTCATGGGCCTAAGGTTATAAAAATGTTTGGGGTCCATATATAATGGGACACAATAAACAATTATACCAACTCCAAGAATGTACACGAAACATGTCGCTATCAATTCTAATTTCTTTTTTTATGGTCATACAAAATGTAATTCACTATAGTCAATAAACTGTCATTTAGTGTACTATGCACGTAATTTATTGCACTGCAGACAATTTAATTTTTGTTAGATTAACTATGTAATACTTTTTCACATAGAGTATAGAGTATTATTACTCAATAATATATGCTTTTTATCTATAACATCGATCACGCGTTCACTAAATAAATACGTAATTCACCGGAATCATAAACTCACACACTAATTGATTAACTTCTTGTGTACATATACAGAAAGGAATGCGCAGTAGTATGTTAAATGGTTATTTTCTATACACATAAAACTAAAAACTAAAAAGTAAATCATATCAATATTCTTCTGTTTTTTCATGATCAGCTGTTTCATTTAATTGTCTTTGTTAGTATATAATAAACCACCATCTTAGTTGAGTAAATTAAAACGTATAACTGTATACATACATATACTATTAAACAGAAAAACCCGCAGCAGATATTCATTATATTCGCGAGTTAAGAATAATTGCTCAATATAAAAAGAAATTAGACATACAGATTACTAAACCACCAAAAACGTTTACACCTATAACGTGCATATTTTATCTACAGGGATATACATATAATATAGACTAGACTACTTTTAAACACAATATATTGTTTAAGGACTATCACAGCTGCTATAGGCAATCAAACGTTTCTTCTTCAAACACTTGTGTGTCATTCAAATCCAAAATATTAAACAGTAAATATTTTGAGCATACGAGCTACCAAACTTAAGTTCAATTATACAATCGAAAATATGCCCTATATCAATATATATGGCTATATTTACGAACGAGATAAGCCTATCCTAAGGTTAAAACACTATTTCTAGATAATTCTTATTTACAATAGAAAATAATATTCCTCAGGTTAAAAAATTTGTTAAAATTATATACGAAATAGTATAGGCCTATCCTTAGGCTAAATTGCTACTGAATTATCGGGTAATTTTCTAACTATAGGTGTGTAGCAGGTTAGATTCATTTTATACTGAGTTTTGTAGTGTTGAATGGCTGCGTAGTTTGATCTTTATCCAGCTATACGAAACCAGAGGATAAGCCTTCAGAATTATTTCTGAACACGATGAAGCTATCCACTTTGTATCCAAGAAGTTACCACTGTAGGTCTAAGATACTTTGCAAATGGTTCATTCCAGCTGGTGGTACGCGACACAGTAAATATTTCTTAGGTTGTAATTATGTATTTTTATATTGTATAATATTATATATTTTCTATTATATTGTGTAACACTCATTAAAGTTAATTGTCTTCAAGATATATCTAGAGCCATAAAACCAGTAGTCTTCCTGTCTTGATGGATAATGGCTAGTATGTATTTAGTAACTAACCGAAACGTATTTTAAAAAGTTTCAATTTTGGGTTTTTTACATTTCAGTTCTTAATAATTATTTGAGTAGTAGGACAGCAAGATATTCACGATGAAAAATCTAATATAAAGGTAATTTTAAAACTCGAAAATTTATATTTAAAGCAAAATTATAAATACTTACCCTAGCAACGTAGAAGTTTTTGCTTGTCATTCAAGCCCACGTGGTGTGAAAACTAAATTTCAAACTATGAGAAAATTTTAATTAGGTAAAGTTGTGCCGATTTTAAATATTGATATGGCCCATTAATATTATGAAAAGGTTCTACCCACCAGAAACTCTCAGTTAACTCGTGTCCAAGATGTCCCATATTTATAATATGATGGAAAGTTTGAACTTCCGAGTTTTATGATAAACTTGACATATTTCCCAAAACCCTAACCCGGGTAAAAATATTTATAAACGTTGTGTACTCGGAACACATCAAGTACATTTCAATATGCGTCGTAATTATTACATTAATTTATGTGTAGGAAAATTGAACACAATTGGTGTGCATGCTTTTTAAATTACCGATTCAAATTACTTCCAAACAATACAATCCAAGAAATGTGGTCTAATCTCTGGATAAGTGTTATATTCGAATCCGGTGCCAAAATATCGTAGAATTTGATACTTTATTAGTAATAATTTGTTTTTATTACCTATAATTAATGACCTATTTCCGAAGAAAATCGATCATTTCATTGATTCAAAGTGGATAGATCAATTAGAAAAAGTTCAGTTCTAATTTCATGTGTCAAAATTGATATGAATGTGTCTATCTCTCAATACAAAATTGAACTTATTCAAAATAGCAGAACATTTAAAATTCACTCGTTTTCTTATGTTTAATTTTCGTTCTATACGTATTCCAATGACGAACACAACTTTTACATCGTTTTGAGACTGGTTTATAATGTTGAGTAAATAATGTTCAGTTTATTTGTATTTAAATAAACTATATATCATCTACTTCCAAACCTAGATATCCTTCTTTCCTGACAGCTTTAGTTTTGAATTTTTTAAGTGTAACATTTTGTAAATATAAATGTAGTGTTTTTGTGCATTAATGAAAGAAATAACCTTTTACTGGTTCATGTACAGCTTACATTGCCATTTTATATGCGCACATAATTAAAACATTAGATATTTATTTTTGTAACAATTTATACACAAAGGTACTCTTGAAACAACAGTAATAACCGGAATAGTGTATCTCAACCATGAAGGTAACACCTACCAACAGCTGTCCATATGAGGAATCGATACCAGGTGATGTAAGGTATCCGCATTAGAAGAAGAAGATTGACGATTATTGTGATCACCGGAGCAATAGGCATAAATGGGGTCTAAAAAATAGATTTATAAAAATAGTTATTAGTTGTAGCCTTGAGAATTCTCAAGACCAACTATGATCAAATTGTTTAATTAATTTCCAGATATCGTGATTGAATTAAAAATATATATTTTTCAATATTCATCTGTTTATACGCAAAAATTTGATTTAAATAATTACTCTTTTTTCTGTGCATAGAATAAAAAGCTATCTTTTCCATACAACTTTTATTTTTACCTACTCTTTTCTTCCTCTCTGTAAATTTTTTTTATTAAATTTGAAAATAATTATCAGCTGGATTTAAAGTATTGTCCCTTGAAGCACAGTTTATATTTTAAAATAACTGGAGCGCTTTCGTCATAATAGACTTTTTCAACAGTAAAAATGATATAAACTGGTGTATAAACTAGATTAAACAATGTTTTACAAATTACTATGAAAGTAAAAAGAGAATTCTATATTAATAAAAAAGAATTAATATTAACACTACAAATAACTGATAAACAAATTGATTAAAACTAAAGAAGTGATAACAGACAAATTAATATTGATGAATATTATAAGAACTTCATAGAATTATTGTAAGTATTCAAATAACCATCTACCTTGATATATGAGTATATTAGCGAGCGTGATAATATAGATACATAGAAAAAAAACTACGCTCCTTCATTTTAAAAGCACATTTCTATACTCGGACATAATATAATAAGATTCGATTGCTTCGGTCTCTCGTATTAATAGATATCCTCGTATAGAAAAGAAATATTTTCCATTTTTCAGGAAAATAGTCTTTTTGTTTACACTTTTCAATTGCACTTCTTTCGACCGGATTCTTAGCTTTATATATTAATCATTAGTTTGATTATTTAGACGATGTCGCAATTGTCCATAAAAATAATTGTAATTAATTAGTTAAAATTTTTGTACACATTACAATAAATAATAAATAAACATTTGTATATAACTACTTTTCAAGCTGTATAATTTCTACGCTGTGAAAAAAATTATTAAAAAGAGGAACACTAGGTGAAATTCAAAAATGTATAACAATAATATAACTTGCGCCTTTCTAAATACTAAGACATGACATTGAATCGGTCGAGTCATAAAGGATCACGAATAATAATACATTTTAAAATGTCATCTTTCACTATATAAACCTTACTGAAACTACAAATGTACTGTCACCTAAATGTTTCACTGACAATGTCAGGAATGATTTCCACAAGTAAGACATGTTATGTTTACTATATTAGTTTCTCATTATAGATATTATTTAAAATAAACATTAAACAGATTACCTCAAATGAATCCTTCACGTTACTGGGACGGTAAATGCACAACAGACCAAATGTAACTATGACAAAGAAGGCTGAAATTGAAAAAAGAATCCAGGACCAAACCTTTTGTTTACTACTTACGTAATCTACAATAAGAGCAAAACATACCCCACAAAAAAGATGCACCCATAAAATAGCTTTGAAAGACTCCCTTCGTTTTAGTAAAAAGAGAGTGTCGGACTTGTTGGAAATTATATCTCGAAATTGTAATTTGTCTTCATGCTGTGTTTGAGTAGAAATTTTCTCTTTATCTGTCTCGTGTTCATCTATTGT
>JAYRBW010133168.1:0-15777 GCA_036023295.1 Invenusta paracnida
CCTTAGAGTCGTTTCTCTATGTGTACTCTATGATATAACCTTCATAATGTGTAACTCACATTTAAAAATTGTCTATATGATCATTTTCAAAATCCCATTAAGCACCCTTTGACCAAAAACTAGTGTCGAATTACATTAACAAATTGTTTTAGTATTATTCTAGTAAAATACTATAGAGTTATCTGAATAACTAAGAAATGTCTAAATATTCTGATTTTTATTAATTTTATAACTTTTTTCTTTTTTTACATTACAAACTTTATTTTTTCTAAATCAACGATACGTAATGCAATTAGCAATCTTAGATTAAACAAAGATCAGATCAGAACTTAAAGGGATAGCCGGAGTTAATATTAGTATTTATACTTTTAATAATAATGTATATTAATTTTGTAAGTCGACTTTTGACTTCCTAAATTGATATATAAATCTAGATGACATAATTAGCATATAAATAATTATCATTAGCTATTTATTTTAAGAATTTCAACACCGAGCAATTTTGTATTCATAACTCTCATTTTCACTTAGAACAAAATATTGAAAAATGCAAAATTTGTTCAACTTTTTATTTATTATACATAATATAATAGTTCTTTGCATTTACACAATTACCTACATGTATTCCTACTCCCCGCTCACCATTCAGGTATCTAGAGTCACTGGATGCCGGCACCAACTCCTCCCTTTACACAATCCCCTTCCGCACCCTGGAGATAACTTTGCTCAACTTTCGTCCTGCCTCTGCGGACAACATGGCTTTAGTCACTGCCTTTCTCGCCAGCAAAGGCTACTTCCGATCCATGGCTGGCTTTATCGATCGACAGGCTATGGAGCCTGAACTTATTGGCTACTCACACGAAAACTATGTCCAGCATTCCAAAGTCAGTTTGTGTTGTCTCTTTGTCTGTCTATTCCGTCAAAAATCTGTTTTCCATAGTTCTTCAAACCCCTTTCTGTGGATAGTCAATTTGAACCGTTTTCTTTTTTTAATGTGTTAGAAAACGGTTGAATAGTTTTTAGGCGATAACGTTTTACAAAGCTCTTTTTAGTATACTTAATCGTTTATAAAGCTGTGTATTTATATTTCTTATAATATAACTTAATGCTTCAATAAAGTCTTATCGGTATTTTGATATTGATCTTAGTCTTGAGATTAATCACTCCAAATTTAGATAATTCAAATGCATATTAAAACCTCATAATTATGCACTAAAAAAATTAAAGAGATTCAACTTGAAAATTATTAAATAACATATTCAGACATGCTTTCCTTACAAAAAGATAAACATCACTGGGCTATATAGGTTCACTTAGTTTCATGTGATATACCCTCTTTCGCATTCCTTTCTTTCTCTGCAGGTGAAAGCTATGCTAAACATCTTTCTAGCACCCTTCCTGTTTCAAAAATCACGGACCAATGGCACCGTATGCACAGACGATGACGTCATCTCCTCGCCTGCTTGTCGAAGTCTCCTCTCCTCTTGTCTCTCAGCCGTGTACTCACCCGCTCCCTACTTCCACTACACCGTCACTCCAAAGATCATCAAGGTGGTGAGTGGAGCCCTCGTCCACACTCTTCCTCTGCCTCTATTGGCCAGCACACTTATCCGACCAAACGAGAGTATTTCGGATACCCATACATTCAGTCTTGCTGTACGACCGAGCCTTGGTCTCCTTCATTTCCTTGTCTATTGGCTCTTGCCAAGGATTAGTGGAAAAGAGGGAGGGCTGGAGGCGCCAGAAGCCTGCGCATTGGTTACCTCCCTGGCAATGCTGATTGGCTACTTGCCCGGGCGCAGGGGCGGAGAACGAGCCCAACTTACGGTCGATGATGACTCAGATGAGGAAATGGACGCAGAGGATAGCAGTCAGGTAAGCCCTTTCCCTTATTAACTAATAATATCACAGCGATAATAGGTTAATTTTATAGCTGGTAAATTTACTTTCACAAAATAATTGTTATTATACTTACTATAATGAAGTATGCGATTGTATCATTCGCAGCTGAAAACCCTACATATAATATTAAACTAATTATTGTTTATTATTTCAAGTACATTGTAAAGATATTTTAAATTGTAAATACTAGTTATGAATCCTATAGCTTGCTTACTAAAATATTGTTAATGCTACAGTTTGCTACAAATTCGGTGTACATTTTTTGTATTAAATTAGGACGGTTTTCGCAAAAATTATATTCTATTATTCGCTACAGAGTCTGGAAGAAACAGAAATCGTGGGCGTCCTTCGGGAAAAGGGTCCCCAACTTCTACGGGTGGCACTTTCCGGTCGCTTTGTCAGGGAAATCACTGTTTCGGTGTGTAATCTGTACTATCACGTCACATCCGACTATCAACTGCCGCCCTCGGTGGTGGCTAGGTGAGTTCATTGCATCTTTTGTAAACAGCGATTTACAGTCTTTTTTTAAATCAAACATATTTAATATAATTATGCTTCTCGTGATGACGCGGGAATTAAAATTTGGATTGCAAGAAAGTCTTTGATATATTGTACTCCTCTTTTCTAAGCAAACCCCAGAATTAAAACCGGGTTTATTCATCGATAAAGATAATATTGAGTGTTATGGATGACAGCTAAGTAGCATATTAAGCATGTCGTATTCTGGTTGTTTCTATAGAGTACTTGTGAATGGTTTATTTTTGACAAGCTTGAACATGACATTCTGCATGGTGTAGTAGATGTAGAAATGTTAAGATAAAATTGTTTGTTCAGTTTATTGGATAATAACGGTGATGCTGCAGTTGAAAGATAAACAGTACTCAGTAGACTTAATGTGTTTTTCGGTCATGCTCATACTATATATATATAGATTAACTATTCTTTTCGTATCAGTCTCGGAAACATATTTGCATTTTACTGTGTGACATGATTATATGTGTATCATATTATGATATATTTAGAAATGGTTATCTAAATAGGATTTAATTCAATACTTATAGTTTTCTTAAGAAATAGATTTATTATTGATCGAATTTAAATTTCCTAATGGAATGGTTTATCTCAATAATAGAAAGCTATAATAAATATGTTGTCAATCAATTACTTAATTAGAAAACTATGTACTTTGAAAGGATAAAATACTTAAATCACAATGGGATTTAAGTATTACTATGTATGTGGTTTATCCGAGTATGTATATTCAACTGGGTATTTAAGGAACATCAAATACAGTATTATACAGTTGATAGCATGTTTCCATTTTTGCGTTGAGTACTTATTAGTGTACTATGTAATAGATATTATTTCCTAGTTAATTATAATAATTAATTTAATGCGTCAATGTATTTATTTGTATTTGCCTGCTTACTTGATTGTTATTGACTGTACAGATTTTATCGTTTATTGTCAACATCGAGGCTTGTTACATTACTCACTATAATGACATTTGCGAATTTTATTTGTATATATTATATTTATAACAACAACATTTTAAATGCTACGTTATTGTGTGCTATCAAAATCTATTGAATCTATTGATCGGGTAAACATTTAGGATATAAATGTACATATAAAATATGTGACCCCAACTTTTGTAATCCTTTTTCCTTGCTATATAAATAATTTTTATAACTACTTTAATGTAATTTTCTTATTGTTTTCTTTGTTGCTTGTTGCTGTATATTTGCTGGTTAGATGACAAACAATTGTAATATTATTTAATATTGATTAAGCAAACAGAAGTAATAATTTCAAAAATTATCTTAAGAATAATCGTGTTTTGTTTTACATCACACGACAAAATTATTTAACAATAAAATACATATAAGATTCTTGTTCCCTTTGCAGCATTAAATTAAATAAACTAAGAAGATATAGCACTTACTGAAAAATAGTTTTAATTGATTACACGTTTTCGGAAGTATATTTTCTAGTCATGCGGAATAAAGAAATACTTTTAAACAACAGTGTAAAGTAATAAATACTAACGATACATGCCTGTCTGTTCAACTACTCTACTTTGATTTGACCCACAGATATAATATGTACATGTATGTCGTTTGTATTTATTACTTTACACTAATTGTCTAAAATTGTTCGTTCAATCCGCATGAGTAGGAAGTGTACTTAGAAAAATTACGATCGATTATAACTATTTTGCAGCATATGCTATTTCTTCTTGGTTTATAAAATACTTTGATAAAATATTATTACACATTCTTACTAAGTCGAATAAAAACAAAAAGTTTGTAGATAAACCATTAACTAAGCACCAATGCAAACAGAATGCTATAGTATAAATTAATTGCTAATAGATCAGTTCGTTATAATATATATATATATACAATTTTGCTTTCTGTTAGTATCTATAAGATTTAGGTTTGTACTCCTTGATATTAAAGCCTAGAGTTGAAGTATATTTCATGCTATATCGATATCATTCTAATCGTTCTTAACTTCAACATCGTCTAGTAATATTCTATTACAAAGCGGTCCAATATTAAAAACAGTCCAAGAAATATAAATACAATTATTTTTAAATCGTTCGCACTTTTCTTACCTCGTGGCTGCACAAGCATTCCATTTGACAATTCGAATGAGATCTAAGAGAATTACTTATAAATCAGCCAATGAAATGCGAGTATTCTTCTATATGCCCTTCTTCTATGGCAGCTACACCTCGGCACTGGCACAGAGCAGCCCTCTACTGCACCATCTGTGGAGTCTTGTTGAGACCTTAAAGCCTTTGGACTGCGCCCCATCTGCGACTTCCATAGGGGGTAACTCTCTCCTCTACTTGCTGTCAACTGGGGCCCATCCCTCTGATGAAGACCTAGCTCGCTTCCTGCCTCTGGTCACCACCTTTACGGCCGCCCTCAATCACCGACTTCTGGGTCTCCATGACACGGAGTTGCAGCGGCGAGAGTGGGACACAGTCACCAGGGGTGCCCTAGAGAATGTCGGGGGAGGAGCGGGTTTCAGACTGGTGGAGTTGGCCCAAATATCGGCCCGTTTGAGGGACCTCATGCACGGGCTAATTGAGTTGGCCCACCCAGACTCGATGAAGGAATTGGAGGGCGATTATCGGGGTGTTCTGGAGAGAATGCAAAAAGGAAAGGGCGTGGAGAGAACTTTCAAGCATACGGTATTGGAGTATAACGATGATAAATAAAAATAATTAAAGCGCTTGTCACCAAATGATTGTTTTGTCAATATGTTGAAGGGAAAAACTGAAATAATATCGGAAAAGACAAATTTATAATCAAAATAAATAATAGAATACACGAAGCATATTTAGCATGTTCTTAAAAATCTATTTATAATAATTTATTTTTGTTGGGCTTTATTGTCTTTTGCAAAAGCGTTAAAAGGTATATACTTTAAAAAAACTCCTTTATATTGTCATACCTTGCCTGTGTTTCTTCTAATCTGTTATAAACCTTGTCATGTTTTAAGATATAATCTATTTATTTAAATGTAATAAAAAGCTCAAAACCTGAGCAACCTCGTGTGTTAAAAAATACAGCTTAGGGACTAAAATATGAATTACTATGAATAAGTTATGATGTAAAATAAAAGGGTAGAATCTGTTAAAATAAGTCTAAAATGCTATTATTTATTTTTCTGTGTTTTTTAATACCAGACTTAACACCCACCCCTCTTTCTACATGCTCAATAGTCTCTGAACGCAGTGGAACAGCGTGAACAGCTTAGGGTCTGGTCAACGGTGTTCTATCAAGTCCAGCGCCTGGTTGTACAGCTCTACAGTCGTGATAGAAGGCTCAAGTTCTGCTCGGAACAACACTGGCTCAAGGTGATTTATTTGCTGGATTAAATGTTCCTACCTATAGTAATACTTACATATTATGTGCAAATTAATAACGTTATTTTAAAAAGCTTGTTCATTCTACAATGATTGAGAAAATGCGATAGGTATTTCTGATGATTAGTAGTTTATTTTATAAATATGTATATCGGTTGTTAATTTAAAAAACATTAAATTATTAAAATTATATTTTTATTACATTCAAAAGGGGAGTCAGCATATTATTCATTAGAATAGATGTAGTTAGAATTGCAAATGCTCACTGGACAAACAATGGCAAGCTAATAACATCAAAGGAATGGAAGGTGTATTTCTCTAGAGGATGAGACATATTATCATCATTCTAAAGTTGGCTTATTACTGGCTCATCATCGAGATACGACAAATTTATTGGTGCTTAAAAAATATATATATACCGAAAAGTCGATAATATCCGCAGTGCGTATTTCCGGATTTCCGAGTAATTCTTACATCGAAGTCGTATCTACTCTACCAAATATATTTCTCATGGATCTGTCCACTTGTCTTTATCATTAAAGAATAGTAGGTCCAGATATACTCGGCGTCTATAGAATCATATTCTAAGAACATTTTTATTATAACTTATCCGGGCGCTTTCTTCATCAGTGATAACAATTAAGATTTGTAAATTGTGTAAGAGTAGTGTACACATATTCGTTTGTCAATATCGTCTAAATAAGAAACTCGATCAAGTTTTTTTTTTTAATCAATGATAAACAGCTAAATTATAATTAGAACTCATCTACTTTACCCAACTGATGACGTATTGAACCCCATCCCTACTTTAACTGACAACAGGCGAGTGTGGCTGACAGTATCCATCTGGACAACCACTCCTGGTTGAGAAGAAACTTCGCAACACCGGTATTGAAACGTGTCTCATTTGGACACTACAGTCTGCTTAATCCGGATCGAGACAGTGGTAAGTTATTTTCACGTCAGTTCGTTCATTACTTGGTTGTTCTTTCTCCTTTTGTGCTGGTGTAATTGAATTACATCATGATATAATAATTATTATAAATACAATCTTAATCAATTAATTATTGTTACGAGTTCATATTGTAATTTTTGTTTAAGCTATTGTGTATTTATAAACATAGGCTATATAAAATGATGCAGGGCAGAGTAATATTTCAGCATATTTATATTGAATTGGGCACTAAACGTTAACTGTGTAGCATGCATAAATGGCTATTGTTGTTTTGAATATGTATGTTAGGGCTCGAATATTAAATCAGAGAAATATATGGATTCAAAAACAATTGATAGTTAATTTCTTACATAAAATATCAGAATTTTAAATTTATAATTTCCAGATAACTAAATTTTAGTATAATATAGTTTGTTCCACTCAACTTGGACATTTATTTTATTATAATGTATTTAGATAATATATTTCAGAATTTCTGGTGCTCAATAAATGTTACAACAACTTAATCGGATTTTTTGTAACTAGCTAGCAATTTAAAGTCACTTAAGGACCTCTGGCCCTATCTATCACTTTGACGAATTCTAGATGAAGGCATTCCGGTGATCCTCTCCACGCGAGAAGCGCGTCAGCTGACCTTCCTCGTTGAGATGCCTTTTGTGGTCCCCTTTGAGAAGCGAGTTAAGGTAAGCATCACCGTTTCTGTTTTCACAAAAAACGTATGTTTGTGTCACGTTACATTATTAAAAATAATTGTTATTTACGTATCTAGTGCAAATTATAAAATAGGTACTTTTAAATCGTCCTTCAAGATTTGACATTTCATATCAAGAGTTTTAAAGACGACTTCTTTTCATTAATCGAGTTGAATGTAAAGTAGATGCATATTTTGATTAGACTTGTAGATAATTAATTTTATGTTTTACTATTGAATAGTAACCACTTCAGTGCCATATTATGCTAGAACTTATTTTTCAGTGATCAGGTATATGTTTTTTATTGAAAAATAAATCATTGGTTTAAATAGGTTAATTTGTTTGCTTAATTTATTTATCTCTGTACTATGTGCAATAATGACTGCTTTGCGGTAAGTAACAGTCAATACTTCCCTTTACAGTGGGCAAAACTACTTTAAATGTGGAAAAAAGAATTCAGTTTAATAAGCATAGCATTATTACTCGCTAAAAATATCCCTGATTAATACACGAAGGTTTAAAACTTTAACCTAATTAACCTAAATTAATTCACATTTTTCTCTTTTATAAGGATTTATCATGAAAGAGTTATGAATAATTTAGTCGGTTAAATAATAAATGTCATGACAAAATTAATTTAGTTCGAAATTTACGATATATTATATTATAATATTAAAGATGTGATGTATGTACGTTAATTTACAATACTACATTAAATGTACTTTACATGTACATTAAATAATCATTGGTTAGTCCAAGTTATCTACTTATCAGTCAACTATATGAGACTTGATCGATTAATTAAATTATAATCTTGCGGCTGTTTCAGTTTTAATCGTTTAAAATGATCCATATATTTCTGTTAGTACTTCAATGTTTTCGTTAAATGTGGGGATTTCGTTTTGCTATAAGAAGTTTAAGTTCCAAAAGAATATCAACAAATTTAGAGTGCGATATTTCTTTTTGTCTCCCTATTTCTAATCTTCGACTAAAAATGACGATTACATTTTATGCTTGATGCAACTACAACGTTTTTCATTCAATACACCCTATCCATGAATTAGATCTTCCAATCTCTCGTGGTCTCCTCCAGACTGAACGCTCAGGGCACCACCAACAATCCTCATCTAGACGACTATGTGCAGATCAAGGTGCGCCGATCACACCTCTACGAGGACTCTTTTGACAAACTTTCTAAAGAAAATGGTTAGTTCATCTAAACCTAGTTTGTCTTTTTCCTCATTAGGTACAAAATAAACTGTTAAATCCTGAACGTAATTATGGTAAGAAAGATAAAGAACAATATAATATATTATATATATTTATTTATTTATTTTAAAGTACATTAATATACCAACTATATTACAACTAATAATAGTGTGGTTCTCCCTTTGCAACATAATATAATTATAAAAGAAACAGAAAGCCTGTGTTGTTGTTAAAACGTTATTGTTTACAAAATATGTTCGGAGATCCACTCCATAGACGTGTATTATAAAGAATAAATTAATTTATAAAAATTTGTAAACAATAACGTTTTAACAGCAACACAGGATTTCTGTTTCTTTTATAAGTATAGGTATTACAACTATTTATTAATAATAGTTCGTTTCAGTTCACTAAGTTACCTTCATTCATTTATTCAACTTCGGACTGCAGTTCCATTCAAATTATGGTACTATTAATGCAATAAATGAATAAGTCTCGGTATATTATATTGTTTTATAAACCCTTTTTGTGATATTTATAGGTTACTTATTGTTAATCTATTTAGGTTTTACTTACATAAACATTTATATATTGCTTATAAATATGAATTATAGACATTTTGATAATTACCAATAAATACATAAATGTTATTTTTTAAACGGAATACCTATCCAATTTTTTGGATTACCGCCGATATATTATTTTGTCGTCAAAATAAATAGCTAATGTAAAACTGACATGTGTTGTAGTTTATTTATAAGTCTGTGTATGCATGAACAAAATTAAAAAGGGGTTTTATTTAATCAACAGCTGTTGCTAATTTGAAGCAACTTGCAATATAAAAATTGCAATCTTTAATGTGTTGCTTATTGTTAATTATTTCGTCAACTCGAAATTTAGATCAACTAAAAGATAATTCTTTATACTTAAAAAAGCTATAAAATAATATATTTGAAATATTTAAATATAAACAAAAATCAGAATGCATAATCATATAATACAATTATATTAAATACTATATATTTAATACTATATATTTAATGGAATTTGTAAATTTTGTCATTTTAAAACGAATTCTTTGTGTTGTTCTTATTTAATATTTTTAAGTATTATATTGTGACTTTTTCTTTTCGTTGACACAAATGAATGATACTTTTGTTCAACCATCCTTTATAATATATTAATTGGGGAATCTCAAAACGCTTGCTTCTTGCCACATCGAAGTCTATTCAATATTGGAATCGGGTTATAAGTGTTCTATACAACACTATACATACACATTTGTGCGATCTTTTGCGTCTTAATATATTTTTTCATAATATTATGAATAAATTTCACAATGTTCATCATCAGTTTGTTGTATTCTAAAATAAAGCTGATGCATTTTACTTCTTGAAACAAAACTTAATACTCCCCCCCCTTCCATGGCTGGCCTAGAAATCACCCTACATCCCCGGTTCCGCGTGGAATTTCTCAACCTCGCCGGCGCCAGAGAGGCAGGCATCGACGGGGGCGGTCTATCTCGAGAGTTCATATCCGAGCTCCTTAAAGTGGGTTTTGACCCGGCGCGTGGCCTCTTCATCTACTCGGAGGACAAGACACTCTATCCCAATCCCCAGGCTGAGGCGATCACGCCAGACTACCGAAAACATTACTTCTTTCTGGGGCGTATGCTTGCAAAAGTGAGTGTTTCTTACTTAGGGGCTTAACTAGATAACGCTTTCATCATCGTACTAAGAAATATAGTAAACGTTGGAAACATTGTTTTTGGGGGATTTATATGGGGTTTCTCGATATTGGTAGGTAGGTATTTCAATTCCGCTAACGTAAAGTTTGTGAACAACAAGTGTAAATTGAAGGAATTTGGTTTGGTATAATTTCACTCAAATTGACATAAACAAATTTAGTGGAGTATTGCCGTCGATTATATTATGGATTAGTACTGCTTGCTACATATTATTTTTAAATTAGAATATATTTTTCATGAGAAAATATGTAAATGTTTTAATAGTAATAGTTCATTTAAAGATAGTATTGAGTTATGTTATCACAATATATATTATATTTTATACATATAAGCAAACTCTTTTTATCGAGACTGCTCATTTTTTATAAGTATTTGCGAGAAATCAGCTTGTCATATTGATCCTAATACGAGTGTAGCAATTAAATTCATGCAACTCCAATATAACCCCCTAGTACTAAATATACAATTCCAAAATAATTGTTAAACAGACTTATATATTTATATATTATTTCATAGTAATACAAATATAATTGTTATACTATTTTTGTGTTCGTCGAGTGCTATTACACTCAGGGATGTGATTTTTCCTGCTTTTTTAAATGACTTTTGGAAGGCCGGATTTTTTATGTTTTTATTGAATATTGTACTGATGGAGCTACCCTACAATATTATCTTAAGGAGGCCTTATAATAGTTCCTGCTTTTTTAATAAGTCTAATCACATCCCTAAACACTGCGTCTGTGGCACCGCCCTTATTAACAAATATCACCAAAAGGCCAGTGCCATGTTAATTCCTGTGTTATGTATTATAAAATCCGAAATAGTTATTTATTGACAATAACAGTTTTTCATTAGAATATGGTGAGATGTTCATAGATATAACATTTATCAAAAAGAAATGAACCAAAAAAACATTCCCCTACCGAGAGTCGAACCCGTGGGCCGTCTAACTGAAAGCCAGGAATCGTTCCCGCTAGACAATCGAGGAGTTATGTTACTGTATTTAAATAAATCAATGATTTGGCGTTTTTGTTAGTTTATGTGATTTACTTTATAGTTTTCAGTATTGTAATCTATAACATTCAGCACCGTAAATTAATATGGTTGTATGTTTACGCATTTCGTAATTATTATATGCACACACACACACACATATCTTACTCAAATAACAATATAAAATTCTTTTAGTAATTGGAAATTCAATTATAAATCCGAAAAGTTTTAAAAATAAGTATGTAAATTAATATTTTGAAGTCATATACTGGTAATTCATTTATTATCGTGACTTACTATATTTATTTATAATTCCCATTACCTGGCGTATTTATTTTATCTTAAGTACTAATTGTATTAATTAGAACGTAAAATTAGAACAAAATTATTCCCCGACCGGGAGTCGAACCCGGGCCGCCTGGGTGAGAGCCAGGAATCCTAACCGCTAGACCATCGAGGAGTTACATACTGCACTTAGAGAATTCAATTATTTGGTGTGTTTTTTGGTTCTGTGTACTTTACTTTATGGTTTTCAATAGTGTAGTCTATGATCTTCAGCACCACAAAAGAAATAGGTTATTGGTATTATAGTATTAGTACTTTATCTTATAATACTGATATTTGTTTTAGTATTATTAATAGTAAGCCATTTTATAGCAACATTATTTGTGTAAAACTTCAGCTACTACGTTTTTATGTCATTTCTTAGCTCTCTTTTTCATCCGTATTGTCTCTATCTCTTTCCGTGCAGGCAATCTACGAAGGGATGCTTGTGGAGCTCTCTTTTGCTCAATTCTTCCTGGCCAAGGTCTTGAGTCGAACAGGAGGAGAGGTCGATATCGAATATCTACAGTCCCTTGATGTTGAGCTTTACAAGTGAGTAAACTGAAAGATTAAGGTAATGCTTTTGCAATAATTACTAGATTCAGAGAATTGCGCAATTTGTTTACAAGTTTCGGAATTGTCTTCCAAATAATACTGATTACTGAAAAATGTATGCTAAATATTATTGCAAACCTCGAAGAGTATAGTATTATTTTTACATTATTCTTATATAGATTGTTGAATAACGGATTGTACACTTTGAAAATATAACAAAAATATAAATTTAGAAACAATTTGTTTAATACTTTAAACTATATTTATGAAATAGAAAAAAAATTTCGAAACATAATTCAAAATGTATTATTCATAATTATTTGTTTCTCGCCTTGTTGGATCTATTTCAAGGTAGATGAAATCTGTGTTTAGCTTCAATCAATATGGTAGCATTGATTTCTTGTTGCCAAAGCGCCGCTTTTAAGGAGATAATTTATAACATAAAAATTAAATGGAGCGTTTATCAATGAATTAAAGGGTCTGTTTAGATGGATTTTCCATACTATTTGTAAACCAATAAATAAACAACTATTGAGTGGAATCCAATTTTTTAACGGTACTTAAAAGCTATAGTGGCTGGTGCTTTCTCCCGTTGAAATTAAACTTGTCCATTCCTATGAAATTATTACCTGTCTCAAAAGTGATAAAATTAGTTTTAAATGTGCTAGACTTGTTGTTCCAGAATTTGTACTTTTCACGTTGACAGTTGACATACATACAATTGCATCAGGCTAGTTTGTGTAAAAAAAATCCTAAACAATAGATGCTGCCACATTCTAGATCAAAATTTTTAAAAGAAAGCAGTTATTATTTTTAAATTCTGTAAGTATATCACCAAAGGATACAAATAACGACATCAGATTGTCAAATTGAATAATTTGAAGTGGAGAATAAAAAAGTTTCATTGTGACATTAAAAATGAATATTTATAAGTGGTAAATGAGGGATTTTGTCTATTTTTTATATCATAAATTAGACGCGTTTTTTGTGGTACATTAATTCAATTTTCTATTAAATAACTAATGACTCTATTAAATTATTTTCGTTGTGTTTTAACTTTCTAACTTTTTTTTATTTCCTATTACACTGATAGTGCATTATTTGTCGCTTTTGATTCAAATACGCTTTATTGTTTAGTTGTTGTTGTATTGCATTTAAATATACACTTGACGTGTTCGCAACCACAGTATCTAAATTTAATGTATATAGAGACCACACAAATAAATGTTTCATTATTTTTCAATAGAGTTAATGTTTCTAGTTTTTGTTTTTAAATTTTAAATTTAGATTTAGTTTAAAAAATTCAAGACATTTACATTATATTTACATTTATATATGTTTTTACTTGTAGTTATAATAACTATCCTATTTAGAAATGTTCGGTTTTTAGTCGATTTTTTATAAATTCTTGTTTAATTTCTAATTCTTAAGTACATATTATTCAGTATGTTTTATTATTAAAAAAGATTATTCTTTTTATCTTCTGATTTTAACTCAATTCTGTTACGCCATAAGGGAAATCAATAATCTGGAAATATCAATATTAATACCTACTCAATTGTACTCTTTGTTTAATATTTCACAGATATAATACTATTATGCAACTAAATATTGTAGTCGTAGACAAGTTAGTTACTTACTTAGTTAACATAGTTAAATATAGCAGAATATAATAGACAATTAATACTAAATGTTGACCATATTTTCTTTAACACCAATCTCTTAAACAGATGCAGCTTATATAATTACTATTTTAGAGATTCATTACAACTATTATCACAAAGTACTACAGTCAAACCCCGGTTTTATGCCCCCTGATTATCATTAAAAAAACCGCTTTATCGCGATATTTTTCTGGAACAAATTTCCTTATATGCATTTTAATATAATTTACCCGCTATCCGCCAATCAAAATTGAGAACAAAAGCACAATTTTTGTTTTATAAACCTCGGTATATCCGCCAACCTGTCTCTTTTTCTTGCACAACAATAAATATGTGTGGCTGTATACTGTAAATGAATATACATAATATATATCAAGTACTAAAAATTAGCATCGATTATGCTAATCGATGTAGCCAACGTAAAGCCAACGAATTATGCGAAGTAGACATAAATACGTTGTATTTATCTAGTATACAGACATACACAAATTTAACACTTAAAATAGAACTCCCGATTATCCGCCGATTAACCGCCACTTTTCACTGGAACCAAGGCTGGCATAAAACCGGGGTTTAACTGTACTCTTTTTAACCTAAAACCATATTATTTCTCCTTGTCTTCATCACGTCAGAAATCTACTCTATGTGAAACACTTTGAGGGCGACGTGAACAGCCTGGCACTGGATTTCTCGACAATGCGAAATGTCTTCGGTCAGTCGGAGGTTGTCGACCTTAAGCCGGACGGTCGCAATATCCAAGTCACCAATGAAAACAAGATCGAGTATATTCATCTTATGGCTCATTTTAAGCTCAACCGACAGGTAAACCTTAAATAACAATATTAGTTCTTTTATGCAGCTATAATTGTCTATATTGTGCATTTTATTTGTGTGCTACTATTATATATAAATATACATATTTTCAGTTATGTAAAAAGTAGAAAATGTTTTTTTGTAAGATAACAAATTATCAAGTTGAGTACAGCTCGCTTGAATTAATTTTCATTGTTTGTCAAAATATTATATTTATATAACATAAAATATTCATTTTAAATCTATTCTAATTAAGATTTACGGGGGATTTTAACGAATATATTGTTATGCATTTAATTTTCATACTTTAAAACTAATACCGATATAATAGAAAATACTATTATTGTGTACACATGAAAGTAGTACATAGGTGATCTACACTTTAAAATATACTTACCTGTAGATTCGACAACATGTGTCCGACTTCTTGGCCGGTATGAGTGACGTGGTGCCCATTGATTGGCTACGACTCTTTGACGCTGACGAGCTACAGATGTTGATCTCCGGTGCTGATATGCCCATCGATGTTGAAGATTTAATGGCACACACTATCTACCTTAGTGGTATGCACCCATTTTCTTTTTGTAACTTGCAAACTATTGCAGCTGTTTTGTTAAATAACATAAATAATTGTGTAAATGCTAAATATTCATTATTTTATTCATCATCTACACGTGTTTTTTTGGAATTGCTTAACTAATTATGTAGCTAAGCCTAAATAAGAAGATATATAGGTTACTCAAGAAAAGCCTTTTCCAAATATACATCACATCTCAATATATCAATGTAAAACTGTTCAATAAAAAGTTATGGTCCAATTTTTTTTACCATGAAGTCCATGCATCAACTGAACAGAAAAAATACAGCCTATACTAATCCTCTCTCTCTCTCTCTCTCTCTCTCTCTCTCCCAAACCCGCATTTAGGGTAATTAGCGCCCCCCAAAATTGTATGATTTCACACCTACAATCTGCGTCCCCAAACGAGAGAGTATAAATATTTATCATATAATATAATATTATATATGGGAAACGTTTTAAT
>JAYRBW010133179.1:0-15776 GCA_036023295.1 Invenusta paracnida
GTCGAATAAGCCATTATAGACTCGGAGATTCCAACCATGTAAACGCTCAAATTCGGCGTTTACTGTATACTTAATATCTGGATGCGTACATAATTGTTTTGGTGTAGTCTGCTCATTGTTCTACTCGTCTGTTCTGTTTATGTATCTGTATGTTGTGTATCTGCTGTTTAGCGTTTAGTGTCGCATTTAACCCAGTTTACGGTATACATTTTTAAACATTCAATATAGTAAGGAGGAAGGACAATTTATTAATTGCATTATAGCGAATATCGATTATAGATTAGTTACAAGCATGGCATTCAGTAATCTGGATAAAAAATATAGTACATACATATTGTTGAAATAATTAAGGTTTTACCCTTTACATTGTTCAATATTATACAGCTGTCATGTCAGATATGTCCAAATTCTGATCTTAACAGTGTATATTGTTCTAGAAGAGATAGAATATCTATCATGAGATACACTTTAACTCAGTTGCTGAAGTACAAGATGTGTACTGTATGCATATTGTTAGGAATAATTACACACATAGTGGGTATTAGTAGGGGATTCTAAGCTCACTCCAATTTGTTTTATCGATTAAAACCATGTATATGAAAAGTGCGGAGAGGATTAAGGTTTCTTATCAATGCAATCCTTAGACCTGTCAAATTTTTTGATTTTATGTAGCAATTTCGGTCGCTATTATATAGATTGCAGTCTCCTGCCGTTACATAAGGTACAATAAATGTCACAACTGACATCTGTGATATATATTTTCTCTTTTTTTGTATCAATAGGAGTCGTTTCTTAAAAGCTTTTATTATATCAAGGAGTAAATTCGAAATTCTGGAAATATTACACGTGCCATTTTTCATTAAGATCTGCATATATTTGGAGCTGAGAATATATTTTCGAGCGGTTCTTATATATAGTATTAAAATTTGTAAATAATTACAATTTAACTAAAAATCGCAGCTTTATTATCAACTGCAAATACAGTGATCAAGAATATAGTATATTATCAGGTCAATTAGAATCAAATTCTATACATGCTACTAATGAGCTCCAAATATGGCTAAAATGGTTTAATATTTAAGATGTGGCGTTTGAGAAGTTACATATTGAGCTAATTAGTTAAATAATTAATCGGTCTTTTAAATTTGCATTCATTTAGATATACATAGTCGGATCAATACTTCAAATTTTAAAATTCGATTGATAGTTATGTAGCGCATAAATTTGTATACTACAATTTCAAATTAAATATACTTAAACATACTCAATAAGCATACTTGCCGAGTACAGCATAATATAATGACAAAATGTATAATACTTAGTATTTACGTTTTATAAACTAGCATAGAACTAAGAACTACTTGATTTGAATATATGTTAAAATTCGAATAAACATAGATCCCAAGGTATTAAAATTTCCAAAATTAAAGATGAAGTGCATCAAGAAATAGAGACATCTAAGTCTAATTAAAATTTAATCGCGCAAAATAATTTTATAATATCAAATTATTAGTAGTTTAACGTAGACATGTTATTGGCAAAATAAACTTAACAAAGTCAATTAATCTTTTATCGAAAGACACTGCAGTACAAGTTCGGAAGCTTGTCCAATTTGATGTAAAATAAATACTTGCTTGTCTTACAGTTAAATTTAAATTCTCTGTACTTTTTATTGTATATATTTACTTTTTCACTAATGGTATTGTCAATATTGTCATGATTAATTTGGAACAATTTATTAAATTTGTTCAGTCTATTTGAATTGGCAAATTAAATAATTGCACCGGACTGATAGGATCTATAAGGGGTTAATGAACTGGACTAATTGGATCTATTAGTAACTATTGCACCGGACTCTTCGGTCCAATGAGCAATGTGTGGCTATTGCACCAGACTGCTCGGTTTAATAAGCAATGTGAGGCTATTGCACCGGACTGTTCGGTTCAATAAGCAATATGCGGCTATTGCACCGGACTCTTCGGTTCAATAAGCAATATGCGGCTATTGCACCGGCCTGTTAGGTTCAATAAGCAATATGCGGCTATTGCACCGGACTCTTCGGTTCAATAAGCAATATGCGGCTATTGCACCGGACTGTTCGGTTCAATAAGCAATGTTCGGCTATTGCACCGGACTGTTCGGTTCAATAAGCAATGTGCGGCTATTGCACCGGACTCTTCGGTTCAATAAGTAATGTTCGGCTATTGCACCGGACTGTTCGGTTCAATAAGCAATGTGCGGCTATTGCACCGGACTGTTTGGTTCAAAAAGCAATGTTCGGCTATTGCACCGGACTGCTCGGTTCAATAAGCAATATGCGGCTATTGCACCGGACTGTTCGGTTCAATAAGCAATGTCCGGCTATTGCACCGGACTGTTCGGTTCAAAAAGCAATCTTCGGCTATTGCACCGGACTGTTCGGTTCAATAAGCAATATGCGGCTATTGCACCGGACTGTTCGGTTCAATAAGCAATGTTCGGCTATTGCACCGAACTGTTCGGTTCAAAAAGCAATGTTCGGCTATTGCACCGAACTGTTCGGTTCAATAAGCAATGTGCGGCTATTTTAACGGACTGTTCGGTTCAATAAGCAATGTGTGGCTATTGCACCGGACTGTTCGGTTCAATAAGCAATGTGCGGCTATTGCACCAGTCTGTTCGATTCAAAAAGCAATGTTCACTACAAATAATGTTCGTATGTCAAAACTATTGGCATACAAATTTAACGATAAAAATAACGTAAAACACATATATTTTAAAGTTTGTATATTTCAATTAAATATTACATCAATTATGTTAGTTTATATAAAATATATATAACTTTAAACTAAAGAAATGTCTTATATAATAAATGATCCAGTTCAATAATTAATTTTATTTATTGAACTAAAATAAGGATTTGTCAAAATCTATAACAGATTTTTATAGCAATGTATGAAACTATAATTTACTGATTTGAATTACTGAGGTAGGTAATTACTCACATAATTAAAATTAATATGATGAAATTTTTAAAAATAAATTTGAAGTATGTTTAATTTTTTATTTAGACTATCAATATAAATTAATTTATTTTGACTTGTTCAAAAAAACAATTATTAGTTTATTAATCACATATATATAGCTTCAGGAAAACATAACACTCCTGGTTCATTTTTAAGTGTACTTAACCCTTCTGAGAAATAAATTAACTGCGGTGAAAAAAATGGCACAGATTTCTCGTGACATATTTTTATGTAGGCTACTACTTCTTGCAATTTTCATTTTGATTAAAGTCAATCAATTACAAGTAGCTTAACTGTTATGCTATCATTTGCAATGTAAAATACCTAGATATAGGCACTTAAAGACAATTGCTGAGTGAACTTTATATAAAAAATGTAGATGACAAATATTTTGTTCATGTTTTCTAATAGTTTACCGATGATGATAGTGAATTTAAAAATTAATGATAGTATTGTTCATACATTTTATTTAATATAATCGTAGAATGCATTTGGACTTATTTTTTGGAGAAATATTGTGCCTTTATCACAACGTGGTCAATTTGTATAATTTAAATAAATCAAAGTGTGTTAACTTTACTACACACGTTGAAGCCAGTTTGATGAACTTATCTATTTTTAAAGCAATAAAGTATCAAAATAAAGATGTATCTTGATTTTGTAATATATTTCTTGATGATTAAATCTGAAGAAGTATTGAAGAAGAATTGGTCATAATATATGTTACTGAATCACATTATTAATAAGATTTTGGAGTTGGCTTGCCAGAAAATATTTAACAAGTTTAATATCTCTCAAACCAATCAATAGGTGCATCAAGACGGGTTAAACGTGTTCATTCACACAAACAGTACTTGCATAGTTTTATTCATTGTATTATACAAAAGAAAATCACTTTAAGGAGCATTTACAATATACATTTAATAATAATAACCCCCCCTAATATATAAAAAATAACTTAGTGGAAGTAACCCTTATTTAGAGGTATTTTCGCATAGTTATCATATTGATATAACTATAGTTTTATACATAGATTAATTAATACTATAAAACATATTATTTGATATTATATTATTTTGACATATCTTATTAATGCAGTATTAAGAACTAATAACAATTTATATTCTAATTTTATGTGAAAATCTTTCAAAATATGTCATTATAGTCACAATTGCAGTAGTTTAATATAATTTATTGAAAATTATCTTGATTTTTAAGAAACTTCTTAAATTTTACTTCTTCAAATTGTTTAATCATTTGAACCAACTAACCAGCCATCCAACCGATCTGTATATTTGTGATGGATATATGTAGACACTTGCTGCTATAGAGAGATTACGAAAATAAGGTTAATTTATTTGAAAACAATTTAAATTTGGAACAAAAAATAATATGATAAAATTATACTTATGCCAAATAGGATAAAATTCTGCAGACACCATAAAAAATAATTTAAAAACATATACAACATGAAAGTAAAAGTTTATTGCAATCATTTCATGAGTTATTACGTGCAAAATCTGCTCTACTAATGATACTGTATAATATGTCTAGCATTGAACGGAAGATATATTTTTTAAATCCGATATGACGGAAACGTAGTCTAGGCTGTATATTAGTTATTAAAAATAACTTAGGGCGCATGAAAAGTAATAATTACACAATGCTTTTTTGAATCCCATTATTTATAAAGCCATATCCCTTGAATGAATTACAGATTCATAAACATAGATAATAAACTAATTAATATTAAGATAAAAAGGATATATAGGTTAATGACGAAACTTGATTATTTTAGCCTGCATGTTCTCCTGATTGTATGAAGAAAGAAATCTATGCAAATATAACATTCACAAAGACATTGTACTATAATATACCATATTACGTCCATATTATGTTTTTGAGTGCATCTCTCCTTTTCTACATTTAACTTGCTACGTTAAAAACAGAAGAAGATGAAGACACTAATTTTAAAAATCGACAAAAAATTGTCACGCATTGCATTTACTTTGAAGAGAAATTTGGTTGATTCAAACTATTTTTTAGATTCTTATCATGCCTGTATATTATATATATTAATTCAATGAAGGATAAATAATATAACATTATATGACACAGTCTGACTATGTAGATACATTCTCAAACTTATTTATATACTGACTCATAAAGACCCACGAAGACTTTATTATAACAGCACAAGGTGGCAGGGGAAAGTCTGAAAATCACAACAACAGCTTTTTTAGAAATAGGAAGATGTATTATGTAAATGAAATGGATGCACCGGTCTGACAATAACTATACATATATATTTATAAATTTCCTAGGACTCAAAATATGTTTACATAACATATCTTCTATTATTGTAATGCGACTGAATTTAGAAATTGAAAAGACACAGAGGTGTTTCTTACTTAAGTTCTCGTTAACTATTTGCAAGCGTAGGGTAAGAATATTATGCCTTGCTAAGGGTACGGGAAATATTTAGGGACTGTAATTTTCTAGAGATACGAGCATCGAGTCTCCTGAATATCAATGGGCGACGCAAGCTCCTAGGCATGTAGTGAGGAGGGTTTCAGTGCAGGCATTATCAGAAACCTGGTACATTGGTTTATGATGGACAGGTGAGGACAGGCTTTATGCATCCGAAATACTTCTTTAAGAAGTCGTTTTCTTCCCTGTCCATGATATTCACATAGAAGCAACAGCAGCCACGATGCCGTGTACCTATACATCACCGTATTCCTCTAAAATTGACTTTATAAAAAGATTACTTGTGTGAAAAGTGTAAATTTTACCTTGTTGCATTAATGATATTATAATATACTTAATATATATATACATATACACATAATATGGTTAATTTTTTCATTAAAAAATACAAACATGTTGGAAATAATACAAGCTTTAAGGTGTAACAGCATTGTACTTTACTGAGCAACACCCATATATAGATTCATTACTTTTAAAATACTTCGAATCGACAGTGCTTTCTTATATGTAATACAGTACATTGAAATATTTCTTTATGTATAAATAAAGTATTACATATTTCTGAATGCATATTATTAAAGAGAAAATTGTAATGTACTTCTCAAATAAAGCCAACAAGGCTCATAATGAATGTTGTACATTTAAAATGGAATCTTAAAATTTCGACTAATGAATAAAATATCATACTATGGCACATGAATGGGATTCATTCTTCTTGTTTTATAGCAATAGCAGGTCGTTATAAAAATTGAAGCTTGCCTAACTCTGAACAGTTGGAGTGTATATTATATTCTATACATGTTTGTACATCATTAACGTATTCATTATAAAATGTGTAACTTTTTTTCTTACTAATAGTGTTAACAATAGTTTTGCTAATACTTAAAATGAAACTTTATTTATAATTTTAATAATAATGAATGAAAGAAAAATTGTCAATAATTTCTTTGAATGTCTGAAATTTTTTTGCAATAATTTACGCAAAAATTTATTTGAAAATCTAAAAATTTTGCACACTTTCTGTAATTTTTAAAATATATAAAAAAGTTGGTTAGTTACAAATAA
Source organism: Invenusta paracnida (assembly GCA_036023295.1). Classification (NCBI taxonomy): domain Eukaryota; kingdom Metazoa; phylum Platyhelminthes; order Proseriata; family Coelogynoporidae; genus Invenusta; species Invenusta paracnida. The sequence goes on from JAYRBW010133179.1 coordinate 6,561, forward strand.
CTAAATTAATTTAATTTAATTTAATTTTAATTATAAAATCTATCTAGGATGTCATTAATAACAAACGCGTTTTCTGAAAAAGTCAACTTAATTTATATATATAGTATATATATATTCCAAAGATTCTACTTAAAAATATCAATTTTATTATAAATAAATATGTTCCGATGAAATGGCAATATCATTAAAAAAATCTGACAAAAAATGAAGAAACAAAATTTAATTTTAATTCATCTCTTTCAAAAAGGTACAGGGATTCAATTTAAAAAAAATTGAATTTAAGTGGATTTTATTCACGAGAATTAACGACTATATCGATGTCAAAAATTAGCTTATTATTACAGTCCAGCCCGATTTATTAGGGATCAAATAAGCCTATTCTCCAGTTACATTGTTGGCGCTTTTGTTCTGGGCTTGACGATGCTACTGAATCGTCTCATTTAAAATACTAATTGCAAAGGCCATAATATATTTAAAGTCACACACGTACTATTTTTTTATATACTGAGACAAGTGTTATAGAGAAGATGGTCACTAATGGCACTCTTCATTTTCTATCCCTTCTTTCTTTCGTCTAGGTGGAGTTTAGATTGTTCAATGTATAACTCATTATATCCATAAATAATATATTCTTAAATTCTCATTGATATAAAATCTCAAATTAGCTCTATTTGGAAGCACGCAATTTACAGATACAATAGGGTACTGTATTATTTGTCATCCATAGTTTTGGCCATTTTGGTTTCATAAATATAATGAAAACAAAATGAAGATACCTAATCTATTCCAAACGGAAATATAATGTATTTCATGTTTAATAACGAGGAAAAAATTATTCACTAGTTAGTCTATATTTATATTTTCGTCCTTGTATTAATAATTCAGTTAATAGGTTTAGAGTAAATCCCTAGATTCTTCTTTCGTATCCTTACCATGGGAAGACTGCTTAATTCAAATGCAGATAAATAATTTGAATTTCTAAATATTTCACTCTTCAAGAAACAAATAATTTCATGTCCAGATTTCGAGGAAAGCCCAATAGAAAAAAATATACTCAAAACTCAAAAACTCAAAAACTGACATATAATTTCACTTTTATGCAAACCAGGATATTTCGCATGTAAATATAGTTTAAAAAACGTATTAAAGTACAATTTCATTATGCTTACTCGTATAATAAATTCGAAATATTAAATAGATAGATATGTTGTAAATAAAACTCTCATTGTATAAAGACATGTAACTAATACAGTGTTTAATATATTATTATTTTTAAATATGAAACAAGCACTACAGAATACGCAGAATTTCAATTTTAACAAAAAAATTAGGACCAAAAACCTAATAATAATTAATTAATTGTTATTACATGTTATTCAATTAAAATTTATTAATTTTATAATAACAAGAAATATTTATTATTGAGCATATTATGTTTTCTATTGCAGCCGAAAGGGTTAAGTGAGTGAAAGGTTAAGCTTGTGACGTGTAAGAGTGGAGCTCGACGTGTAAAGGTTAGAGCTCGACGTGTAAAGGTAGAGCTCGACGTGTAAAGGTAGAGCTCGACGTGTAAAGGTAGAGTTCAACGTGTAAAGGAAGAGCTTGACGTGTAAAGGTAAAGTTTGACGTGTAAAGGTTGAGCTCGACGTGTAAAGGTAAAGTTGACGTGTAAAGGTAGAGATCAACGCGTAAAGGTAAAGCTCAACGTGTAAAGGTAGAGCTCGACGTGTAAAGGTAAAGTTCGATGTGTAAAGGTAAAGTTCGACGTGTAAAGGTAGAGTTCGACATGTAAAAATAGAGTTCAAGGTGTAAAGGTTGAGCTCGACGTGTAAAGGTAGAGTTCGAGGTGTAAAGGTAGAGCTCGAGGTGTAAAGGTAGAGTTCAACGTGTAAAGGTAGAGTTCGATGTGTAAAGGTAAAGTTCGAGGTGTAAAGGTAGAGTTCGAGGTGTAAAGGTAGAGCTCGACGTGTAAAGGTAGAGCTCGACGTGTAAAGGTAGAGTTCAACGTGTAAAGGTAGAGTTCGAGGTGTAAAGGTAGAGTTCGAGGTGTAAAGGTAGAGTTCAACGTGTAACGGTAAAGTTTGACGTGTAAAAGTAAAGTTCGACGTGTAAAGGTAAAGTTAGATGTGTAAAGGTAGAGCTTGACGTGTAAAGGTAAAGTTCGACGTGTAAAGGTAAAGTTCGACGTGTAAAGATAGAGCTCGACGTGTAAAGGTAGAGCTCGACGTGTAAATATAAATATCGGACTTTACCTTTACAAGTTGAGTCAATACTTACATATCGAATTCTATCTTTACATATAGAGCTTTATATCTACACATCTAGTTTAACCTTTCGCTTACTTCACCCTTTCGGCCGTTATGGTTCTCGACACTAAACAATTGTTCACGGAGTACTTGTGAAATTATCATTCCTTATCATTTAGGACAATTAAATAATCGAGTTTGTTAGCATTTTAAGTGACATTTTGATCAATACTTTATTTATTGCCAACAATTTTATTGTCTTCAGTATTATTTCTCTCATCATAACTTTAAACTACTTATAAAATGCTCTCAAATTCTCACAACATTCTAATAACGATTTTTTTCAATTAATTTTTTAAATATCAAATTTAACAAAATGATAATTTGAACAATGCATTACAGATATAAAGATTTTTTACTTATAAGAGAAGTAACATTTGATTACTTTTTATCATACAAAAACATTCATTCATATATATGATAATATTATCGACAACATCCTCTAAATAAACGTTTTTTATTACACTTATATTTTATCAGACAATACGATGCTTTAAAAATCTCTTTTATAGGGTCCCATTTGAGTGTATGAATGAAACCTTCATGGGATTTAAGAAGATTTTGTATTTTGTAATGTATTGACAAGGTGAAAGCGCATGTTTACGCTTTATTCAACAAAAGCAAAAGTCATCTACTAATCGCTTATAAAGAGATTTTAATAGGAAATTTAATAGACAAGAAATCTGATTTTGTGTATATTCATGTGCTGTTTATGTGTGAAGCAGAAGAAAGAATAAAAGGTATTGTCAATACTAAATCTCTGAAATGTTAACTTTATAGGACTTTCATTGAGAATTTGAGCATTGAGTAAATGCATTTCAATAAAGAGATAGTATATACAACATAAGTATAAAATATATTAACATATACTGATGGCTTACTATCCCTATTGTAATGAATTATAATATTAAGTTGTAAAAGTGCGCGCACATTTTGCCAGAGAAGATATGTATTATTTTATTAATTAGGCGTAATAGGTTTAAACTAATCAATTGATGATAAATTCAATCCTGTAGTAATCCGTTAGTTAAATCCATGGAGTATGTTTCCATTTCTGAATCTTGATACATACTCCAGGCTCCTGATACGCACTCCTGACTCCTGATACGTACTCCAGGCTCCTGATACGCACTCCTGACTCCTGATACGTACTCCTGACTCCTGATACGCACTCCTGACTCCTGATACGTACTCCTGGATCCTGATACGTACTCCAGGCTCCAGATACGTACTTCTGGCTCCTGATACGCACCCCTGACACCTGATACGTACTCCAGGATCCTGATACGCACCCCTGACTCCTGATACGTACTCCAGGCTCCTGATACGCACTCCTGACTCCTGATACGTACTCCAGGCTCCTGATACGTACTCCTGGATCCTGATACGTACTCTAGGCTCCTGATACGTACTCCTGGATCCTGATACGTACTCTAGGCTCCAGATACGTACTTCTGGCTCCTGATACGCACCCCTGACTCCTGATACGTACTCCTAGATCCTGATACGTACTCCAGGTTCCAGATACGTACTTCTGGATCTTGATACGTACTCCTGGGTCTTGATACGTACTCCTAGATCTTGATACGTACTCTTTGGTCTTGATACGTACTCCTGGATCCTGATACGTACTCCAAGCTACAGATAAGTACTCCTGGATCTTGATACGTACACCTTGATCTTGATACGTACTCTTTGATCTTGATACGTTCTCCTAGATTTTCATACGTTCTCCTAGATCTTGATACGTTCTCCTGGATCTTTATGCGTACTCCTTGATCATGGTACGTTCTCCTGGATCTTTATGCGTACTCCTGGATCTTTTTGCGTACTCCTTGATCTTGATACGTTCTCCTAGATCTTGATACGTTCTCCTAGATCTTCATACGTTCTCCAGGATCTTAATACGTTCTCCAGGATCTTAATACGTTCTCCTAGATCTTGATACGTTCTCCTAGATCTTCATACATTCTCCTGGATCTTTATGCGTACTCTTTGATCTCGATACGTTCTCCTGGATCTTTATGCGTACTCCTTGATCTTGATACGTACTCCTGGATCTTGATACGTACTCCTGGATCTTGATACGTACTCCTGGATCCTGATACGTACTCCTGGCTCTTGATATGTATTATTATTAAATAAAAGTATTGTACTTTCAATAGATATCAACCAACTTTGACACGCTATACATATTCAAAAATGAAAGAAAGAAAAGTTAATGGGATTCAATGATAGCGTTACGCAGAGTAAGAAGTTGCAAAATTCCTCATCGTTTTAGCTTCGTTGGGGGGTGGTACCACACTGGATCTATCTCCCGCCTTGTTGATGAGGTCGTTCTTTGTTTGCCGATTATTCCACTGAGATCTTGAACTCCGAGTAAGCGGAGTTCCTCATTAGTGATAATTTGGGGATAATGCACACCGAGTAAATATCTACTCTGAGCTCGATGAGTCAAGTTGAGTAGATTTTCTTTTACCTCTAATATGTACTTCTGGCTTTAAAAATATTGATTTACGTTGCAGTAATGAGATAATTAATTAATTATTGATTCATTTAAAGTGTAAAACTTTGACAACTAATTAATAATATATATATACCCTGACAAAGTGTGATTGCACTTAAATTTTGTTCATCTATTTTATGTTACAACATGAAAGTACTTTTAAATAATTAAATAAAAATAATCAGAATTTATATATAAATCTATAAATTAATAGAATTTTTATAATCAATTAAGAATATTAACCTCATTTTTATCAATTTTAATGTACAAATTATTTCGTATAACATGCGAAGTTTCAAAACTGGAAGTTTCAAAATTATAAGAGCGCATAATGAGCATTAACCCTCTCATCTCTCGCTCTCCACCCCACCTCCCTAGCAAATGTTTTATTTTAAAAATATTTTAAACCATTCCATCAATTTTGACATTTTTTGAAATTGTTTTAAATATTTATTTTTTACAAGAAAACATTACATATTTATTGTACTTCATAATTTATTATATATCAAGCTAATCACTACCCGATTCGGAATTTTATCAATTTCGAGAAATATATTCATTTTTATTAAAAGTTTCTTTCGTGTATTTTTTACGAAAATATGCATTTTAGGGAGGTTACGTGATTGGTCATTGTCCTTTTTAGTGTATATTAGCAAATATAGCGCTAAAAATTGTAAAACATCATTTTAGATAGAATCAAGAAAGAGTACAATGTTCCATTTGTCCATTTTTAAATTACAGTAAAAATTCTATGTATGGGTTTAAGAATAGGTGTGTATACAAAATTATATTTCTATCAAAAATACAAATAAACAATTAGTATGCAAATAATATAAATACAAATTATTGTTTATATTACTATACAAATGACTACTTTAAATAAATCTACTTTTAAAATAAGGACATTTATTTATATAGGTGACTGATATTTTTCTCGACCAAAATGCTGGTAATGTTCATCCAGTACATATTTATATCTTAATTACAAGTTTCAAAATTATCGCGCTTTAAAAAGCACCTATATGACAGGTTTTCAATCTTTATTCCTGCATTTCCGCCACTGATTTGTCCCGAAATCGCTCGTGTTATAAACCATGAACAAAGTGTCATGATGAATGTTTCTTGTGAAAAAAGTTTTCCGGTTATAGTATAAGATATAGAGCGTGATAAATAGATGTAAATGTTTAATTAGCAATAAATAAATCTTTAGATTGCACTAAAATGTCTATTCATTTTGTTAATATGTTTTAAGTATTTGAAGATTTCTAGAAATTTGTCAACTATTTTCAATATATTATTAAGATGGATTTTGAAGATTTATGCTTTTCTCACAATAATATTCATGCCTGTAGGTTTCTATTCGTAACACTCAATGTATTGGTTAAATTTATTTATTAGATATCGTTATGATGACTATTAAAGGAACCGACAGGCTTATCTCTTCGATTGAACGTGTTATATTTTCATCATATATGAGCTAGCAATGAATTTTGCACATTTTATGTGGATTAAGCATCAAATGGAACAGTATATATACATATCCATCAATGAAATTCTTATATTTCTACAGGTATACATCTCATATATGTACCTTTTGAGAGAATCATAGAAATTAATTTAGTACGTCTCTAGAAAGGAGATTTTATTTAAAACGGAGCAACACTCATGCTAAAAGGGTTACTAAAGACAAAAAGAGCTCTTTTAAACATTAACCGATAAATCATGGTCCTCTAAAACTTACAATATTTCAATTATGTGAGCAGCTATAGAAAAAACGGCTTTCCCTTGCCAGAATTTCCAGAAAATTGTATTATTCAAGTTTTGATAAAGTTTCGATAAGATATGTTTGGATCAGGAAGTTTTATATTTGATTTTTTCTGTATCTTAAGTTATATTGTTGCTCTGAAGTGACATTTTTATTACATACTTATAATTGACACTCCTGCATTGATACTAAGCTATCATTTATAATTTAAACTAAATCAAATTTCTATTCAATTTGTGCTACTATCCACTCATTAGAAAATAATATACACCATTTTCTATATCTAAGTATAGGTGTTTAATAAATCTGTTTCTATTAGAGAAACTTTTAGGGATGATTGAAGGAATGGTCTATTTGATCAAGAAGATATGTAGGTATAGGAGAGTAGCTAGAAAGGGGATTAAAATAAATATATTTTGTGACATTTGTTACGATGCTACAAATATTGTTGCCACATTATATGAAAATCAACCAGTATAAGTACATTAAAAATGAGAGGAATGGTCTCCTTTGAGCTTCTTTTATAAATCACTTTTTAAGAACAACACTATTTTCATTTAGTAAGCTGAATGGTATTCTACCGTCTCTTTGCCACGAGTAATCAATGCTGCAAGACCCCTTTGACCAGATTTGAGACACGGTCAACAAAGGATTCTTCTTCACGACAATGCTGCACTACAATCCTCGACAATGCGACAATCAGGACAAGGCTCACTAATCGAACCATCCAGTTACTGCCAGAAACTAATATCGCTCATCTTGGGCACCCATCCTACAGACAAAATTTTGTTTCATGCGATTTGTTTCGAATTTCCGAAGATCAAGAGTAAGCTTTGTGACAGTACCCATTTTGAGTGTCCTCAAGAAGCAGTTGCACAATTTGTTGATGAACACCAAAATCTCACAGAAAATGAGCGGAGACTCTGCTTTATCAAATGGTTTAGTACTCCATTTCTTAAATCATTTGTCCTATTTGTGTCGTGTTAAATATTATGTTTTTGTTCTGATATTCAATTACACGTTCTGATACCCAGTTTCTGATTCACCGTGTGAGGCCTTATATCTGCGAGGTAAGAAACTACATGTTTATTTCATATTTATTTGAAAAGTTTTTATAGCAGTTGATTCTCAATTAATTGCCCGAAAAACGTTATTACCAATGACTTTTCTTTTTTATTTGATGTTAATAAATGATAGATCATTGATTTTACAATTAGAAGAAAGATTTATTATTCAAAATATTGGTTTTACCCTAACAAATTCTATCAGAAATTTCCGTATAAATATATCTTTGAAAAAAGCTCTAGAAATGTATATATATATACGTATATGTGTAAAATGTTTGAAAGTTTAAAATCATGATATTACATGCTAGAAAATATTAAAATATAAACATTTTCCGAAATGAAACAAAGAAAGTATCAATCTGAAAATTTGTTTGTATAATATTTAAAAATTAAAGAACAAAATATACAACAAAAAATAAACATTTATAGCACACGAAAATATATATAAAAACTAAACAGTCGTCGCCTTCTGAAACTTCTGAAGTCTAAACATTTCCAAAATTGTTAATTTTAATGGGCAATTAAATAAATTACATCTTAAAAGAATAAAAAGAAAATGTGCGTTCATGTTAAAATTTTCAATTTGCTAAATAAATTTAAACAAATATATATAGAGAAAACTGTTTATTAATTATTCAAAGACAATTTTAGTGAGCGAAGTTTTAAATGAAATTCATTTCTGATGGTGACGTCAATACGTAAAAGTCGTGACAAACATTTATTTAAAAATACTTGAAAGAGTTGAGTATTTTTAAACATTGTTCGCTAAAAATAAGTTATTTTTCTACTTTATATTCGTACCTAGATACTTCGTACAAGTACCTCGATATGTGCAACTTGAAGTGTATGAATAACCTATAATTAAAGCATGCAGTTGAAAACTTATGTTAAAGGAATGATGAGGCATTTTTATTGACATATATGTATACATCTTTATATATATAATAGATATACATATAAACATCACATATTCATAACACTAAATTATATTGTAATTAAACCGTTCTTCATAGACTTACAGGAATTTTGATTCATATGTTCTCGTAATAAGTACATATATATTATGTGAGATTAAAAGGAAAAGATACGCATAATGTAGTGTTTGAAGGTAACACAAGAGACTGCGTACGTATTTGTGCTCATTTGTGCCCCCTGCCTAATCAAATTTTTCCGACTATAAATTGAAGTCTTTCTACTTATTCATAATAAATAAAGAGCGGAGGGAGGAGGGGAGAGGACGGGGAGAGGGGACAAGGAGAGAGAGTATAAGAGGAAAAAGAAGAAAGGAGGATGTATTCCTTTGAATAAAACAAAAACAGTCCGCTTTTCTCACTCCAGCTTACTATTTTAATTATCTAACGGAAGCATTACATGTTCATAAAAGGGCACATACTCAAGTCTATTATTTACCACAATCGATTGTTTAAAAAAGGAAAATACTAAAATCGACATGAATATATACATATATATATATGTATGTATTTATATTGTATATTTGTATTAAACTTTAGGGGGCAGCAATGTACCAGCAATTTGACATCAACGTATGAAAATAGAGGGCATGAATTATTA
>JAYRBW010133190.1:0-15773 GCA_036023295.1 Invenusta paracnida
CTCCGACAAGGTGTTTCCAAACTTCTCCTTCAGGTATAAAAACCCACGCCCATTCAGATCCATTGCCCGTACAAAATCTTTCATTAAGCCGAGCTTGATGTGGAGTGGTGGAAGGAAAATCTTGGCTGGGTCAACAAGGGCGACATGCTCCACGTTGTGTCGACCAGGTACATGCTCCGTCCGCTCTTTCCAATCATTCTGCTATCCCAGAGACAAAGAAAGCACATGTATTTCGTGTAGTCTGACTGCAGCCCTAACAACAGCGCTACCACTTTCAAGTTTCCGCAGATGTTCCAGTTGAAGACATTGTACTTGATGGAATCAAGCAGCTGCCGCATAGTCTCATAGGTCTCTTTCATGCCAGTCAGTGACTGGATCAGCACAATTTCTATTTTCTTTCACACTGCTCAGGGCCCGCTACCAAGGTGATGGGTGACGCTCTCAGGAAGAAGTGTGATTTCCAGTCAGTGACTGTATCAGCACAATTTCTATTCTTTCACACTGCTCAGGGCCCGCTACCAAGGTGATGGGTGACGCTCTCAGGAAGAAGTGTGATTTCGAGTCAATGGCCAGGATCAGCACAACTTCTATCTATTCACGAGGGGTGGGCCATACTGGCAGGTAAATTATAAGTGGTAGATTGCGATTTGTTTGGAAAGATATTTAATAGGTTGTTGTAAAGTTCCAAAAAGTAATCTTTGCAATGTGGTTTATAGTCTAAATTTTCTTTAAAGATAATATTTAGAATAATATTCTAAATATTATCTTTAAACAGACCAGTTTTCTTGAATAATTGAAAGAATAATGTTTGATTTCATAACACAAGTGACAAAATATGTATTAAGCACTTAATAATGGACTGGATTAACCCACATATGGCAAGCCGTCAGATGGATCGAAATTCTGAAGGACAAAATTCACGCTGCTGCCAAATGCTTCTCAAATGGATCCAACGATCGTATCGATTAAGGAACCTCATTCAATATCAAGCGCTAAAAATTTATAAATTGGTAGTTATTGGCTTCTTACCTATATATTTTACTCAAATTAAATTACATTGAAAAGTTTATTAAAAATATTAAAATTTTTTATCTTTATCAATTAATGAAAGATTGTTTTTAAACGCTATTTTTTAAGTGAAGCAAATAGTTAATATATTTTGTAATGCCTCAATAGTTATTTCAAATTAACGATAACATTCTAATTATATATGAAAATGACATTATACCATTTGAAATGCGTACAGATAAAGTCAGTAAATGATGACGGTTTGCCGTCAAAAACACATTAATTTAAACTACTGCGTGGTTTTTCTTTATTTATAAACAATGAAACGATTATTTTCCTTCATTTTATTGAAGCTTGAAATGCAATCTTATTTTGTATTTTACTAAAATTGTGCCGTATTTCTGGACTGTACAGCTTACTTGCTTCAAAGTTGTGTAATTATGTATATTTAGAAAGAATAAATTTAAAGTATTTCAATTTGACGGCATATATTATTTTTTCAATTAATAGAATGTACTTCTTTCTACTGTATGTGACAAGAAATCCTGCTTTTGTTAATATTTTCTAGTCTAACTCTTTTTGTAATCTCTTCTCTCTCTCTCATCTGCAAAGATTCCCTTCTCCAAATTCTTCCTCACGCATCCGCAGACCTCCTTTCAACCGAACAAGATTCCAAGCTTAAAATTCCTGCTGGTGGTGGGAGAAGACCTGGCTTTTTTCATCTTCAGCTTGGTGTAGATGAAAGTGTACTTTGATGGACACTTTAAAGAAAAATTCGCTTATGATATGTGGGAGACATCTTTACAAGTACGAAGGGACAGAATAATGCGACACAACTAACTATCAGTTTCTGCTAAGAATATTCAATTTACATATTGATAAACCTAGTTGGCTAAGTACCTACATTTTTTTAAATAATATACATACGTCATATTATAAGATGTTAAGATTAGCTTTCATAATTGCACGAGTATAATGTTTCTATTTGATAATGGGAGAAAAATACTTGGTAAAATAATAAATTAATTACTCATAAATATCTATATTTTCCTTCATATTTTTTGTTACTTAAATGGTAGGCCTCTTTATTATGAAACATATAATTATATCAGTGAAAGATCGGGTTTCACAAAGATAATCAGTCCAAATATAAATCAATCGACCAATTAATATCACAGATAATTATATCAGTGAAAGATCGGGTTTCACAAAGATAATCAGTCCAAATATAAATCAAGCGACCAATTAATATTATTTTAATATTATTTAAACACATATTCAAATCATTTACTATTTTATCTATTTGCGATACAAGATCAGTATTATTATAAGAAACGCTTATTTATAGAAGAATACATATATTTTATACACTTAAATGCGGCAAAGCAGTAGGAAGATTATAGTGGACACGTGTTTATCCTTGCAGTCTGTTACTCTGGGTGAAACAATAGAAGTTACCCATTTAGAAACAAATGAATAATTGTTTTATGAGATTTTTTCTTAATTATAAATCAATCACTGATTTTTTAACCACTTTACGTGACACAACGCCATAACATATTAATGTTTTAGTCATTTGTTGAAAATCAATTCAAATTATTGATTTATTTTGGTCTAATTAATATAATTAAACTTTACTTCTTAATTTTATATTTGTATAGCACAATAAGCATTTATATTTTTTCAATTGAACGTTAATATTTACACATATTGATAATTAAATACATTTTTCTTCATGAAATGCTGCTATTTTTACTTCAAAATATTTTCCCATTGGTATTAAATACTCGTAATCATAATTCATCATAATTTATCATTGAATATAGTTTTATTAATATTTTCCGATATTTATTAGTTATTTAAATTGTGCTCCTGATAATTTTATGAAACACATTTTACTTATAAATTGATCAAATTTGCTGATATTTATCAGTCGTGTGCTAATCATTATCACTGATATATAAATTCTACTTTGCGAAATGCAATTCAGGTAGATATAAATTAAATTTTCTGATATTACCATACATTTTTCATGTGATGGCCCTTGTTTATTTTGTAATTTTACTTTGTTTATTAATATATTATATACAAGGCTTTGAAGTTGTGCTCTTTATTGCTTCAAGAGAAGTATAAATAAAGGTAATATATTTTTTTAATTAATTTAAATTATCTGAATGTAATAGTAGTTATGAAAGGATTTTGTTAAAATTGATATTATTTACTCGTAATTCATTTCTGAGAATGAATATGATTTTATCATATGTACATTTGTACATAGTAAAGCTATGTACTCTACTGTATATAATCTACTTGAATTTTTTCCTCCTGTTATGTTGTTTTTGTAATAATAATAATGCTCAATAAATAAATAAACAAACCTATTTGATCATCCATTGCTCACTCTTGAATTGTCTCCCCTCTGTTTTAAGCACTATAGATGATTAGGTTCGAGACAATGATTGCTTCAATAACTCACTCGATAGTTCTGCTTGGCACCGTCAGTCCGAGACATTTAACGCTTTTAGTGCATGACATTGTTCTAAGCTCAACAACGACTTCACACTTGGTAATACAAATAATATACTGTAAAAAAAAGCTGCACGATTTTTGTGTAACTAATTGACTGAATGTGCTGACAATTTCAATGATAATCTTATTTTCTAAATATAAATTATATATTTGATACCATAAATATTTACATTTTTACACAATATTTATCAATATAAACGTAGTGTACTTTATCGTAATGCAGTAAATTATTTATTATTATTTTAATCACAGCTATTAATTGAATAAAAATGTATTATTAAATACCAAAAATTTAGTTTTTATTAGTTCCACTGTATTTTTTATTTAATTTGTAGCATTTAGACATATTAACTATAAAGTTTGTGAATTTTTTATCCAATTGTGAAGTTTTATAATTAATATTTGAACATTAATTATCACTCATGGTGTTCTTATTAGAATTCTTCCAATAAATTAATAATCCATTTGAGAAATAGAATTTAGCTCCGTTTATAACATTAACTTTATATTAACCAGTAAAGATAATAAGCATCTATTGATATTATAGGTATTTATCAATAGATGTGTACAATCTTTAATGGTTAATACTATAGTTAATCTGTTATACACTGAGCTAAATTCTGTTTCTCAACTTGATTAAGTAATGGAAGAATTCTAATAGAACACTACGTGGTAATTAATTTTAAAATGATAATTATCAAATTTTACTAAATATATGCTACAATAAATTAAAAAGACAGCTAAACTGTTGAAGCAAGAGTATAGCTTTTCGCAACATATATATTATAGGCGGTATCACAAAAAACAATCATTTCTAATTTTATAATACAACTTAAGCGATACTGTATTACTTAGACTATACAACTATATTATAAAAACAAGTGACTGTTAAAGATAAATATATTTACATTTTCTAGATACAGAAATACAGAAGTCATTTGTTATCGCTTATCAAAACACTGTCGCTTAAGTGCATTTATAGAATTAGAAACGACTGTTTTTTTACAGTCTATAAATTATTCCATGTATTAACAGTATTCTGTCATTCGAAAATTGGTTTATCAGTGTCTATTTTTCAAGAAACTTTTTAGTCTATTTCAAATAGTAACAATATACAAAAAATTATGATTAAAACGTGTTTTATAATATTGCAGAAAATCTAAGCAATTTTAATGTTATCTATACGAAAATGGAATTTTATAGTAAAATAATTTAAAATTATAAGCATTTTTTCGAAAAGATGTTTGTTTATATATATACTCATATAAAAGGTAAGTTGGCTATTACAGAAACAAGTTTTAAGATATGCGCTTTTTCAACAATTACTTTTATTTGTTACAAACTCTATTTTTATAATAATATAAAATAACTTTTCAGGCTCATCAAATGATACGAAGTATTAATGACTAACAGGTGAGTTTGCAAGAGAGCCATCTTTGCTTTAAGGTGAATTGAGAGAATTCTTTTTCACTTTAAAATTCGGAATGAAAAATAATAAAAGGACAATTTTAGCAATAACTTGTGTTAGACATCTTTATGTATAATAGAAAGGCAGGTATATAAGCTACTCTTAGTCCGAATTTTAAAAATCGTTTAATGGTGTAAATATTTATTAGGCTTTTTTGTTAAATTCTCTGTAAAGATATTATTTATAAGAACTTTAATAACGAATTTGTACTTTCTACTAAACTAATATTTATATCAATGGATACTTTAGAATGCCTGTATTTTGATGGTTTAATCTTACCTTGATTTTAGTTTAAAACTATAAGAATTGTCAAGTATGATAGAATAGAAGAATATGGAAATGGTAGAACATATGTATCGAAGAGAAAAGATATTTGATGGCTAAAAGCCATTAACAAGCGATTGTTTATGCTCTTATATAAGTAGCAAGGAAATTATTACATAAAACCCCATTTTAGTGATTAAATATCTCCAGAATCGTGTCTAGTAAATTTAACTTTTGGTCAATTTCTTTCAAATTTTTATTAGTATATATATATTAAAAACATTTAACGCAATTATTTCTCAAAATGAAACTAATCTTTTTAAAATTGTATCTTACTGTAACATTGTGCTTCCTTTCACTAGTATGGAAAAGTTTCGTACCCTGCCTCCTATTTCTATACTTCCCTTTTAAGATCAAGTAGGTTTTAAAATAAAGTATTTCATCGATTATAAAATTGATTAGTACAGTCGGTAACGAACACTTAAAAGACAATACCAACAATCATATTTTAATATGTTTAGTCATACTTACAATGTAATATAAAGGATTAGTGTAAGCATTTTATTCACACTATATATCTAGATTTTGGTTTTGCAGCGTTTCTGCTAAGTTTGCCTGATATTTTCTATACCAGGTTGTATAATTGATTCAATTGATTTAATTCTCTGATTATGTATCTGGATATTGAGTACAGGACTGTTAAGAGCATAGAAATTTATCAATAATATAAAGTAAAACAAATATCGATGGCTAAGAGTTTAGTATCCAGTTTACGATAGAAATCTCCGAAATGTTTAATTAGTGGGGAGGTGCAACACGTTTGAACCTTAGTGTACCACGATGTATTATTATTACTACATCGACATTGTTTGTCATATTTGTGCTATCGTGGTGATGGAGTGAATACGTTTATCATTTATAAATTCCATCTTAAGCTTTTCTTACTCTTATCATAATAATAGTGTGCCAGTTGCTAAAAGCAAATGGAAACTCCAATTACTTAAAATTTATTCTTAGCAACTTCTTCAATCAAATCCTTTCGGGTGGCGATCTCTCAGATTCCGATGATGACGACAGATCACACTCTTATCGACTCGTCAAACTTGTCATCATTGGAGATGGCGCCTCGGGCAAGGTGAGTCCACCGCTTAGAAAATTAACTAAAAGTCTTGGAGATATTTACAATCTGACATGAGTCGTCATTTTATCATTTCATGATTGCTTCACATAATGTTGTGGTAAGCAGTCAATACCAACATTGACAATATCCACAATACTTAGCACAACTAAAAGAAAATATTGAAAAAAACTATAAAATGGCTGCCCTCAAAATTTCCTATAGACTTTTCTGAGATTGCAGATCTAGGTGATTATATCTAAATACAATAGATGATGTTAATATCACAGTAATGAGACTACGTTAACTGTGGTCAAAGCGGAAAGTAGCCTCGACTAGTTAATTAGACTCTAAGATATCGATTATAAATAAGTTGATCTAAGATTAAAATCCTGCAATTTTATTGGTCATGAGTTTTAGTTTCGGTCATGAGAGAGATATAATAACTCAATGAACTGCAGATTGATCAAATAGGGTTTAGCGCGTTATTATGAAATATTAGATCACTTACAATAGCGATTAGAGTAGATTGGATCAATTATTGATTGATGATTGTGTTCCCACAGATATGTAATGACAATTATACGTTTAATAATGTATGTTAATTTGTGCTACCGGTTCGTGTATTAATTACAAGTATGGATTAAATTATTTGGTTGAGTAAAATATCTTTTGGTAAAGTAAAGTTTAATAAACGTTTGTGATCTTTTAGCCAGTGGGCAATTCTGGTGGTGATGTTTGTTTGTTGAATTTTAATTTTAAAATCTCCATGGGTGAAAATAGTCAGTGGGGAAAGAATCAGAAGTGGTCGGGAGTTGGAGAGCCAACGAAAATGTGATTATTCGTATTCGGTAATGAGGCCAAGGGACAAGCGATTGACAGTATTCGGATGAGTCTGGAGGAACTGGAATCCGGTGTTTGGTGCGTATAATTGCATAAAATACTAACCAAATATTAAGGTTAATTCGATAAAATGATTATAGCTAATGAGAATTTGTAAATGGTATTTTTGGCTAATTTGAAAATTAATATACGATCCTTATAATTATCTTGGTTGTTTTTACTGCCTTCTTAATGGTAAAGAAATTATTGTGAGATAATATAGATACTGTTATTATAATTTAATCGTTATATTTAATAACTTGTTTGATAAAAATTGTTACTTTCTGAATAATGAATGACTATTGACGTAAGAAATATTTCTGGCGTGAAGTTTTAGGTCAGTAACGCTATCTATCTAATACCGTATTTTGATATGTCTAATTTACTATGATGTTGAAATTAACTTAAAATTCATACCCTATATTTAGAAATCAATGATTCATATTTAAATATTTTTCATAGCTCATCAACATATAATATAAATATCTACAAAAAAAAGATTTTCTATTAATTTTATTAATATTTTTAAGGTATGAAAGAAAAATCTTGAAAAAATTTAATATTATGTTAGCAATCCTAATTGAATATAAAAAAAGTTCTTAAAATACACAATTTAACAAATTCAAAGCTTTATATATGTACTGAAATTACGATTTTTATCTTTAATTTAAAACTAATTATGTAATATATAATTTCATAAATCGAAAATGAAAAAAAGAATAAGTGAAGGTCACACATTTTTTTATTCCCCGCGTAATGCAAAGTCTTGTATTGTCACAAATCTCCTTCGTGAATTTCAATATGTCTTTGACCTTGTTCAAAATTAAAAGGACCTTGATTGAGTCGATACTACTTTGTTGATACTACAAAGTATTGTACCTTGTAGGATATATTATCAATAATAATTAAATTAAAATATATTATATACTTTTTAAATTCTATATTAGTATTTTAACTACATTAGAAGGAAATTAGTTAAGGATAGCAATGTTGGATTTATACTTTTGCACGAAAATTGACTTCGTTAAGCATTAATATATCACAAACTATTGTTTAGTTTAAAACTACTCAAAATTAAATCTTAGACTCCTTTTATGATTTATTCTTAACTAATGGCTTGATTTAATATCACATATTGTCTCTAGGGATCATTGTTTCAATGCGTATCTCCATTTTAGACATCGTTGGCAACTCGATACACTCAAAAGTACTTTGGGGAGCACTACAATCAAACTGTTGGGGTTGACTTTTTCCTCAAAAGTGTTTCTTTGCCAGGTATTATCATGGAATTGAAGAATCTTCACTTTTTGCTAAAAAATAATTTCGTACATTTTGTTTCCATTAGTCCATTTTATTGAAACTTAAAAAGTTCGTCAGTAGAAATTATCAATCTCAACACATTATCAACAATATCAATACTTCAGAAAAATATATACCTATATATATAAAATAGAACGTACTAAAAATTAATATTTGTAACTGTCAATCGTTTTATAGTTACTATGTAGTAACACAGACTTCTCAACCCACAGATAATGTAACGAAGGGTCAAATGAATATGTTTCCCAGCAGGATAGGCAGATGGAATTCTGGCACATTGTGTGACTACACCCCAACCTCCACCCCACTCCCAACCAATCACTATTCAACCAATGAGAGAATATCTTAACTTTACGGATCTTCTCTGTATAAAGTAAAATTGATAACTATAATAACACCTTCAGAAATTGGGTTGTAGAGACTGTCATGTTTTTATCTGCGCATTCCTGCATCCCTTATCTGAGTTTCCTCAACATCTCAACGCAAAGAATACCGTCACCAATATGAACAATTGGAAAACGGCTCAGGATTGTTTGTTATGAAATCTTCTTCATTATTCACTATAGAGACATAGAGAAAAATGGAGAGCAGGCGTACATATATAAGAGGTGGAAGAACGTTCTCCAGTCTAGTGAAATCAAACTGCTCATGAAATGCTAATATTCGAAAGTTTTAACTCTGGTCTTCTTTCTTATGAAATGTGTCATCTTCTAAGCAGGAGCGTCGAGGAGACGGCCGTACAACAGTTTGACAGAGTGGAGAAGGAACTGCAACACATGTGTGTCCTTTTTATAATCGCCGTGTCCTGTCTTTGGCTGAAACCGTATTTGATTGTTATTGGCTCGAAAGGGAGAGCGGGTAGAGGAATAGACAGATAGTCACGTGATGTCCTAGCCTTCCACCTTCTCCTAATATTTTCGATACCTTTAAATTTATCCAAATTGTGTTTCCATTTTTTGGAGAGATACCCATCTACATATATATTAACTATATTTGTGGTTATTATTTATTAGGTAGAGTCATGTATGTTGATAAAATAATAATTTGTACAACGGATGTTTTCCGGACTCATGCGTCATAATTAGGTTATTAATTCCTACTTTATTATCGAATGTATTTCATTATGATATCGTATAATTTACATGTTTCAAATTACATTTGATATAGCGTGTTAATGCTGCCTGAAATTTGGGTATACATTCTAAGTTAAAGCTAAACTTATGCCTAAGATGGACGATATTGGAATTACGTCATAAATCTATTCGAAAGACAAGAATATAAATTTTAAAATGTAATATAAAACATTATACATATATATATATATACAGATTGTCCCGATCTGTTCAATTATTTAAATGACCCTTAAGTTACCATACAAAATTTAATCGTATTTCCACACTGGAATTAATGAGTACTTTTAGTTTATTACATGTCTGGTACAGACCGAGTTAGATTTTATTCCAATAACAAAACACTAGGAAATATCATGTCAACATTATAGATTTATTTTTATTTTCAGACATTTAGAAATGATGTTTTACAATACAGGTTTTCTAAATACAGCAGTAGTTTGTGAACTATGTATTGAGTAACGGAACATGTTACTCCGAAAAACCAATTTAGAACCATTATTTAGCGCCTTTCGAGTGCAGTTATTTTAATTGAACCAAACTAAATTCTAAAGGAATTCTCATCCACTTTCGCATGTGTTTCATCGATATAATATAAGCTTTTTTGGTTAGCCGGCTAATGTCATGTGTGGAACATTTTGCGTTATTTCCACAGTGCCTTCGTCAACTACTGTTATATGTATACCGGATTACTATTATCTAGGCATTATATTGCGTCATCATAATGATTGCAATTATTATTTAAATATTGAAGATTTAAAATTCTTATAAAACAGGTATCTAGATAAATTCTAAAACTGAAATTAGAATAGAAGAATTCTAGTCACGTAGAATTCGAGGAATACAATATTTAATTTTTGTATAATAGAAAAATTAGTTATGTGCTTAAAATTCGGGACATTATACACTACAGCTCACAGGTCTACATTGCGTTACTTTATAAATAGATCTTTTCATTTTGTACCCTCTACTTCAGGTGGTCTGACAGTATCTCTTCAAGTTTCTGATATTGGTGGTCAATCACTTGGTGGAGGAATGCTCGATAAATACATTTATGCTGCAGAGGTAGGTGCAGGATGAGCAGATATCGATTTAGCTCATAGTTACTCGTCATGAAAAAGCCAGACAATTGACGCCAAATCTAGGTCAAGTATAATCAGAGCAAAAGCCAAAGTATAATTAGTCTAAAATTAAGTATTAAAGTCAAAATCGGGTGAACAAAAACAGCTACAGTGGCGATCGAACCATACTTAAGCTCCTCAGATGATGATCTATTCATCTGAAACAAAAATCCGATAGAAATAATTTAATACGAGGTCACCAAGACTCAAAATGGCGTCCTCGCGAGGTAAAATTACCCTTTTGATTTAGTGCACAAGCCAAACTTTCTTGACGAATACAAATACATTTACACCAAAACAAACTTAAGCTCAAGAGATAAAAGAGTAAAATCAAATCGAACATTTTTAATTAATATATTTCATTGAATACGTAATTACAAATTGTTTGATAAAAAGTCAAACAAATATACAGGGATACGAAATGAACAAGTCTTATCTAATTGTAGAAACATAAATTGATGTAAATATACCAATATTAAACTTCTGAAAGTGTTACATTTCACTATTTACCCAATTTTTTTTGGTACTATAAATCTTTTTCATATTGATTATACTGCAAAATCGATAAAATTGTTAAAGACAAATTAATATAATATTAATTATATATTTATTTATTTCATGATTGTCACCGAAGATAAATAATATAAAATATATACCTCCTGGGAATGCCATTTTGAGTCCTGGTGACCTCATATTAAAATTTTGTTATCTGAATTTGTTTCAAATGAAGAGATAATAATCATCTCAGGAGCTTAAGTATGGCTCAATCGCCACTTGTAGCTGTTTTCGTTCTCGAGATTTTGGCTTTTGCATTAATTATAGTTTAGATTTTATAATAATTATACTTTATTTTTACTCTAATTATATTTGACTCAAACTTAATTATAGAATAACAAAATGTTTGCATCTCAAGAATACTTTGTATTGAAAGAATAATTATTTGCAGTCTATTTTATATGATTTAAAGTATTCACTGAAGAGTAATTATCCAGCTTAGTACAAAATGCCACAAAATGGAATAATTTATAATGTTTAATATGCTATTACTAACTTACAGTAGATTTTTAGAATTTACAAATATTTTGTCTATACCCTATTTAATTTCCATTCCATAATTCTTTAGCGGTATTCTGCACGCAGTAGATATCTACAGTGTAACTTCAGTATCGCAAATCTTGAAAGTCGAATTATTACAAGAATAACTCTGAAATTAATGATTCTTAAAATATAAATAGTACCAAACATGTTTATCATTTATGTATACCACAAAAAGACTTATTTGCCTCATTGATTATTTGTCGTTCTCTACTGGACAACATTTCGCTTTAATTCTCTGATTTTTTATTCCTTTTCCTTCTTCTCTCTCGGATCCTTCCTGACAGGGTGTCCTATTCGTCTACGACATCACAAGTTGTAACAGCTTTGAGAACCTCTCCGACTGGCTCCAGTACCTCACAAGATGTGTCATGCTCTCGGACACCCCTATCATGCCAAAACTGGCACTCGTGGGAAACAAAGGTACCTTACCAGAGATCTATGTTACAAAAATCAAAGAATTTAGTAGCTAGAACTGAATTTAAATTGATAATTTTAGAATAATTAAGTCTTCCAAAATAAGTCATACGCATGAAACTATTTGATGTATGCCTGAAATAAGAAGTTTATTTTCCTTAATTGATTTAATTCAAAATCGTATATAAAATTCAAATAAATGTTTGAAATCCTTATATGATTATTGGCATTGCTTTTATTAAGCAAAGATAAAATTATTAGTCATTAATAATAGTCCGTTTTAGCATACATTGAACAAGCCGGTTAATTTTCATAAAACGGTTGTTTTAAATTATCAGAAAGGTTATTTATTTGTTAAGGATTTTTAATGACGTTAATAACAATAATGTATATATGAACGATAGTAATATTTTACATAAGAAAACGTTTACTGACAAACGTAAAACGTAAGTAGATGTGCAGGGAATTTTTCGATCTTTTCTTACAGTTGTCTTCTGCATTCGATTATACTGACGAACGCATATTGCTTCTTTTTTAATATTCTTTATAAAACATGTTATGCAAATATTTAGTGAGTTGTGATAGTATATGTCCAGCGCTGTATATTTCTTTCTGTGAAGCGGATCTGGAACATCTTCGCGTCGTCCAACGTGAAAGACACGAGGCATTTGCCCGACGTCATGGGATGTCGAGCTTTTTTGTATCTGCCAAAACTGGAGATTCTGTGAGATGCTTCACTCCTTCCTTTTATTTCTTTTTTTCTCTCTATCTCGAATATTGCTACAATTTTACACGTTTATTCTCACTTAGATTTCGAATTCGTTATACATAATTGCTTATTTACTCCTCTACATTTAATTGGAAACATATTCAATGTATAATTGACTATTCAATGCGCGGCAATATAATACTTTACGCCACAAAATTAATTACAGAAATGTTTAGCAACGAAAATCGAACAGCTATGCACTGATGATTTATTTTAAATAAATATTAATTACTACAGTATAAGTACAATTAAGTAAACACTCGGCCATAATTATACCCGATACTTTTATTTTAATATATATACGGTACATTATTATGTTAACTATGACTATGTAGAACTGAATTTTCAATTTCGTATATTCTTATGAAAAATATTTAAATACACAAATTGGATATGCTAACAAAATAATTATAATTAATTATTTGAAGCATCAAAAGCGGCAACAATTTAAAATATACACTCACCAATTAAAGTCAAGCATAATTAAAAACAGAATGTTAATTACGTACTATAACGATATTACATTGCAAAACGAATAAGAATAATTAATTAATTATGTGAGATTCAATACAATTTAGGGATTAATATAGGTTAATTACAACAACTGAACAACAAGAGAGAGATACATGTGCAAATGAAAAATCTATAACAATTACGTAATAGAATTTGGAAGAAGTTTTCTTAAATTACAATTAAGAGGATAGAATCCGTTTTTAAGATTTTCAACATTAGGTTTGTTTACAGAAATAAAAACGGATTCAAAAATGTTTCTAGATTTAGTGGCATTACATTTAAAGAAGAAAGATTTTTTTTAAATCAGAAGAATGTCCAGTATTGAGAGAATGGTTGGAAAGACCATTATCGGGTTTTAAATGAACAACATTTGATTTGTGGTTCTTTTAATCTCATGGCTAATTCTCTACCATTTTCACTCATGCAGAAAGAATTACAATTGAGACAATTAATTTTATAAACATCACCATTGGTATTCAACGAAAGTTTTTATTTAAGAGCGTTTGGGTAATTAAACAAGAGTTTAGAATAAGAAGACAGGGAAATTGCTAATTAAAAGGAGTATCTAAACATTCAAGAAAAGGAACAGATAGTGTTTTTAGGAGAAAAGTCTATTTTATTAGGACTCTGGTTGTAGAAAGATAGGCGAGCATGAAACAGAGCTTTATTTATAATTAAATTAGGATAACCAAGTTTCGCAAAGCGGGAATGGAATGAATAATATATTTCAACATATTCGGCAAAACAGTGTTTAGCATTTAAGATGCAGAAATATTAATCGTCAAAATACGGTGGATTCTATAGGCTAATTAACACGCGTTCTATTTCACGTGTACTATGAAAATTAAATATCGCTAGATTTTTATACATAGGCCTAGGCGTAGTAAATACTAATAGCCAAACAAACGACAGAATCATGAAAATGCAGCCAATAATAATAGATATCATTTCCATGTACATATATTGAGAAAACGTCCATTCAAAAATGGTAAATTGTCAATAAAAAATGACGCCAAGAAGATGTGCATTATTTTAATAGTTATGTCTATTTTTGGTGCCAAACTAAAAATAGACAATTTCCAACAAGAGTATTGATAATACGTTGAATTTACGCATACTGAACAACTAAAATAGAGATCTGGACCAATGTATATATTCTGGAAAACATAATTTATGCCAGACGTTTCGAAGATTTTATGGTATTGCTGTGGTACGTAGTGGTATGGGTAGAGCCTGCTCAGTACAGTAGCGCCTGTGAAATAGCCGTATTAATTTCTAAATGCAGAACTCACATAATTAATGCTAATAATTAGTCTACTGTCACACTTGCATGATGTGGTGTGTATGGCCGGTTGCCTGCTAAACATTCGTCAATTTTTTTTTAGTTTGGCACCAAGAATAGACATAACTATTAAAATAATTCACATCTTCTTGACGTCATTTTTGATATCACCATCTTTTATTGACTACCATTTATCATTTTTTGAATGGACGTTTTCTCAATATACATGGCAATGTTATCTTATTATTGGTTGCATTTTTATGACTCTGCCGTTTTAGGCGATATCGACTTCTTTTTATCAGACTATCAGAAGAAACAATAAATATAGGAACACACAACTATAACATGAAACATACCATAAAACAATCTGACGTACAAAGGAAAAAGTTTTCGGCGATGACTATGAATTTTAAATGCATCAATACATCATGGATTTGAAGACAAACAAAGTAAATTTGTTTATAAACAATAATAGATAAAATATTATTTTTTCATTATAAAATAATGTATACTTGCCATTGTACAGAATACAATAACATATATTAACCTTTCTGCAGTCCAGTCTAAAATGCAACACGTACACTCCACCTCGAGGTAAAATTACTCGGGTTGTTTTTGCTAATAATTTAAAAAATATATTTTTCAGAGTCTATTACTTGTAAGTAGTTTCTTGTATTATATCGGTAAATAAAGGAAAAATCAACAATTTGGTATTTATTACAAACAAAATATATTTGCAAAAATATAAACTTGGTAAATGAATGTAACAACTAAAAACTTTAGAGTCTATAGAACTAGGTATTTACAAAATTGGGTTACTGTCTGCAGCGCTGACAAACCACAGAAGAATGGTTCAGG
>JAYRBW010133201.1:0-15771 GCA_036023295.1 Invenusta paracnida
CTTGGAGGCTCTGTCTACTTCGCCCAACCAGATGCCCTCAAGGGAACCCTGGGTGCGACTCTCAAAGAGGTCCGACCAACTCTCTTCTTTGGAGTGCCTCGTGTCTGGAAGAAAATCCAGGAGTCGATAGAGGCAATGAAAAAATCTGTCGGACCGAGCAAGTAGGTATTTTTATAAGTTTGGTTTCCGAAGCGGAATGAATATGCATACTTAACAGGTGGAGGGCGGATTGTGCACAATAAGTCAACTGGAATAAATTACAAAAATAATGTTATATTTGGTTATGGGTTTTTATAATCTGTCTTAATTGTACAAATGTACCTAACAGACAAACTAATGACACTTATGTATTTTGGTATCCGATAATACAAAACTTAGTTAAATGGGACAGTAGCACTGAAAGCAACTGAGCAGGGCTAATTTCAGAAACTAACAAATTATGTAACAAATAAAATTGAAACCAGAGGCATGATAGTCACAGAACTAAAGTTGTATGTACCTGACTGGTCGGAAAAGATGATAGTTTCTAAAGTAAGTGTATAATTCATACCAAGAAATAGCAGATATTGTAAAACTGATTAAAAACCGATTGTACAGTTATTCAAAAGAACCTGCTATAGGAATGCTAAAGATGTTATTGAGCTTTAAATGTAAATATATATAAGTTAAGTATATAAATGTATTTAACTATTTTTTCTAATGTAACTTTTTTGCCTATCATAATAAGGTAAATATACATATATCGGTATTCTAATCCAAGGTATTTATAAACTTCTTTACCCTGGAAATATATTGGTGTATAAATGTACTTTATTGATTAAAATCATTCATAAAATTGATGAATAATGTAATCTCCACTATATCTTCACATACAATGTATATCATAGGCAACATTTACCGGCATTAGCAAATTGAAAATATACTGTTTTGCTGTCTGATAATTATCCCCCAGATATTTATATGTATATACAATGTATATAGATAAGACATAATGTGTTGGATATATTATTATTATGTAATCAAATGATATACCATGCTATCCTTTTTGTAGCTGTATGTATGTACTTATATTAATAATGTAGGTAAGAATCTGTTAAGTACATATTATATGTAAATATAAATTCTGATAATTCACTTTAATGGTTACGTTACTAAAGCACATAATTATACATACAATAGTTAATGGTTAAGTAATGAGCAAATTCGTTCAGAATAATATATGAGCGTTAACTCATAATATAGTTAAGTTAGTTAGAGCCGGCCAGTCTCGTAATTATTGCTAAATGGTCTCTCAGCTTTTGTAAATAAGGGAAATCTAGTGTGGTCATATTGTCGAATGTTAAACTTTTAACATTTTCATTCGTGTCTAGTTAACTGCTTCAAGTATTAGACAAGCTTGTTAAAAAAATATATTTCTTGAAAAAGCATCGCTGCATAGTAGGTATACCACCCTCTAAACTGAGTATTTATCAATGCATTACCATTTTAGAAGTATTCCCAGCGAAATGCTGAGAGCAGGACTTGGATTTGATCGACAAAAGATCCTTCTCTCTGGTGGTGCTCCAATTCGACATGCTACTCTCGAGTTTTTCGTCAATATGGGACTTCAGATCCACGAAGGCTTCGGAATGACTGAAAACACAGGACCTAACATCATGTCTATGCCATCTGATACAGTGAGTTCCTGGGGAATCTGTATTGACCACATCCACCAGGAATCTGTCTTGTGACATATCTTTTTTTCAATCACGAGACCAAACAACAGTAAAACTAGCTTTAACGATTTTTTCTAAAATTAACTTTTGTGTATTTTAGCATTGTTGTAAATATTATCAGAATTAATATAATATATAACATATATTTATTCCATTGCTTGCACAAGTGTGCAGTGCAGTGTAGGAAATAAGTGCTTACAAGTTGCATAGAATGATTATAGATTAAGTGTAACGAAGAGGTATAGTTTTAAAATAAGTCCATTATATAAAAATGTGCACATTGATTTACCTTTGAAAAATGATTAAATATGCTCTATTTTTCACTGTTGTGTTTCAAAGTCACTACTATGCAACTATATAAAAATAAATCAATATTATATATTTTATAATTATTTTTATTAAATTTGGACACATAATATTGTTGAATAACTTTGCTTAGAAAGTTGAAACATCTTGATTTTTAAATTGTATCAATAACTTTTGTCTTATGGTTTCGTATGTCACTCATGAATAAAATAAAACTGCATTTCATAGCTGGTTATAATAAAATAGTAAGTTTGTAATCGTATTAATAATGTATTTCATTGCATGGACTTTTAGAACACCCTTAGGAGGCATAAGAAGTAGAAAATAATACATGTGTGGTTATTGGTATATATAACATACACATCATTATACAACATGATTTAACAATTAATACATACATTTCTATATACAAAATTATTAAGAATATTTATAAATGGACAAACAAACAAATAAATTTAACTTTATAATTAAAACAATATTATTATTAGCATTCTTATTGAAATAACATCATCATGATATATTTATGTAATATTGACTATACACATATCTTATATTTGGAAATGAAATATATTCAAAAGTTTGCAGTAATATGTTACAATTTTGCATGATTTAATATTGTAATAACATGTAAAATTAGACAAAATTGTAAATGAGTAATCATGTTTGGATTCCAGATACATTTGTTTGTAAAAATCATTAAATATATATATTTTCTACAAAGTTCCAAATTTTAAAAATAGCCACTTCAATATTGGTTAAAGTTCACTTAGAGCAATAATAAATTTGAATCACCTGGTAGCATCAATAGTCCAATTATATACATTTTATTGAGTTAGTGAAACTAATTAACATAAAGTAAGCAAAAAGTAAAATCGTACTTTTTTATACTTTTTATAATTTTCAATTTCCATGACAGCTTAACCACAGTGTATAACTAGTCGGTATCATCAAAGTGTAGTGTAGTCGATGCTTATCCATTACTCACCTTTATTACGTCACCTGAATGTCCATAACATTATCTATCCTATAAATGTTATCCACTGGTTGACTAAACTTTTTAAAAAGTCTGTTTAGTGAAAGAGCTGCTTCGTACAAAAGCTGGCCATGACATCTCAATCAAATTCAACTTATGGTATATATCGTTGAATGTATTTTAAACCAATATAATCTAAACCAACGTATGAAGCCTCACTTATAGTCGCTTTCAAATTGTGTCATATGGGTTCTTCAATCACAAAATCATTTTTTTTTGTATTTAAAAAAATTGTTTAATAAGTAAAATATTAAATTATATAATTATGCAATCATGATGTATTAACATATTTAATAAACTATTAATAAACTCAGATGAAAGTGTCTGCCGTAATTTCTACCGTACTATGTTACCTGTATTAGGAATTCATAGATAAGTTCCTCGTGAATATATTGGCCCAGAACAGATTATTTGACCTGTTATAATATTTACCATGCGACCTGTATAATTGCACTAAACTTAAATAAAGTAGAGCTGTGATCTGAAGCATTTCATTTTAATTATGTTTTTAATCAATGCAGTAGTGTCGATGTAGCTCGTGTAACATGTCATATCAAAGTACAAAGTACAAAGAAATGTAAGTAGCACATCAAAGTTATATAAGTGACACCGCGTATAAATCATTATATTTTAGTGGTTACAGTGGCGCATAAGTACTTGGAAACCTTACAATGAATTATAAATTATGATCACAGAGTAGTAAAATGCCTCATGTTTCACGTGAAGAATTCTAAAAATATGAACTTCAGATATGCGGTGTTGTGAAAAAACAGCTATAGTACATAAATACTAAATCCTTTTGAATAGAATATCATAAAAATGTGCAGTATTTTATCGTTAGATTGAATTAAACAAATAAAACAATTTTAGAAATTTTAAAAATTTTAAAGAAATTTTAAAACAACATTGAAATAAAACAATTTAGTAAACTATACAGAGATTAAAAAAATAAAAATTTCAATATTTATGTAAACTCAATCATACTTGTATATATATTTCCTATTTAGTCCTACAGCTTAAGAACTATAGAGTCCAATCAAGGCAAGCTATAATATATATTGTTTTCATTTATTAAAGCCGGAATAATCAGAATAGTGTAATAATAATAAAATATTACATTATTTCCATAATTTGTTTGTGTTGATATTAATAAATACTATTTTTTTATAGAAATGTGTAATATTCTACAGTCGCAAACACATAGTGTATTATAATTTGTTTTCCTTTTTATTTATTTATTCTTCGTGATAATTTTTTGTGACTTAATTGTAAATAAGATACATGCATAAGCTACCTTACTACGGATTAAGGTCATGACATTCTTCTTAGTGGTTAAGTGTATATTTTACTTCAAATATACACCAAGTAAGAATTAGTATTATAAATATATATTTAATGACATAGACTGAAAATTAGAATAAAAGCGTGTTATATAAATATAACACTTTCTACAATTTTTACGAAACACAGCGTTTTAATTGTTTTAAATTTGTTCATAGCAGCGGAATATATATGCAAATGTTGATGACGAGTTTATAGAAATATATGATCATTTAGAATAATAAATTGATTTATTCTTAATGTATAATAGCATACAACAATATAACATATTGACAGTCTTAAAGAAACATTCACACAAATATTTGTCTGACAAAATTAAACTTTATTATTTAAGTCTAGCTAAAATGTTTACTTTTATTAATCATTATCACTTCACTTTTATGACGTAAATTTCTACTTGGAAAGTGGTCACTTTCTGGAGTACTATTTTTGTCATCTTATTAATAATAATAGTTTGGATAATTGATATATCGTGCAATTAATATAATTGATAATTGATATATCGCGTCTTGTTAAATGGTATCACATGTGATCAATCTAAACAAAACATAGGTCGAAATGCGTCGACCATTTCAACTAAATCAGTGCATTCTAATAATGGTTTTATGAAGGATGTAAAGATACCTTGAAAGATAAAAAAAACAAAAACTCTTTTATAAATACAAGATTTTATAAATTTTTTGGTATAAGTTAATGTTTTAATCTAAGACAAATAATGCAACATATTAACGATTTATTACGTATAGATAAGAAATCTGTAGATTATCATTAAAAAATTCGATCACATTCTGTAATATTTTTCATGAAGTATACTGCATAATTAATGCTAACCATTTTTGCGTGAATCTACCTTTATTTGATGCATTTTTATTTTCTCAGTTCCGAATTGGTACCATCGGAAAACAGATGCCAGGAGGTGCTACTCGCCTGGATCCCTGCGAAAGCTCACAAGGAACCATGCCAGAATCGGCACGGATGGGCAGCTCAGGCGAGGTCTGTATGCACGGCAGGAACGTCTGTATGGGCTATCTCAATGCGCCGGATAAGACTGAGGACCTGTTTACTGCAGATGGATGGCTCAGGTCTGGCGATATTGGTTATGAAGATGAGGATGGATACTTTTACATTGTTGGCCGAATTAAGGGTGAGTTGTTATTATTGGGAGTTGTTCCATACTTATGAACAAGTGGTTAAGTTATGTAAACAATGTAGCTTACTTTATTCAGTAGAAATTATGTTTCGTAATATACATTAGATTCCTAATAGTTAAATATATACAGGTACTTAACCACAGAGATTGAATAATTAACTGACGTTTTGTAAACAATGTATGTATATTATATGCTTCGAACGTATTAATTGCAATAACATACCAACAAATTAGTTAGGAATAAAGGTTTGGAATTGCTTCTATATTTCACTAAACACTCGAACATTTGTATAAATTTGAGCAAATTTTAATGGTTCGGGCTTCTTTAAAATTAATTATGTATTATAAGCTATTTGGTTGTAGTTTTCTTAATTAGTTGTAATATTATAAATTGGTGTCCATAATTGTCCCATTATATTTTGTATCGACATATCTAAATACTATTTTTGCTGTCATTTTAAAATGAAAAAATGGTACAAAACGAGTTTTTATGAATTTTTCTTCAATAAAGTGTCACCATTTTTAGCTCTATATTCACTCGGGTACATCCAATGAGTTGGTCACGAAACCACCTAAAAGAAACGTTTATGTTTTTAAAAGACTAAACATACGTTATATACATTTATAAATGAGTATATTTATCGAAATCGATGGCATTCTGAAGTGGATACCGATCATGAAGTACAAATAAAATAAGTTTTCTTACAGGAAATAATTTCAAAGATTCCACATTGAAATATGATTAAATATAGTTAGCCTATGTTTTATAAGATATATTTTTAAAATAATTATAACAATACAAACCATATTTATTTATGCAAAGTTTAAAGCTCAAATCACTGTGAACTTGAAATATTACAGGCTTGTACTAATTGTTAGTACTAATGAGCCACCTCCGAATATGGTAGCCAACAATTCGGTACGGAGAACTTTAATCATCTCCAATCTGTCGTTACTTTAAATTTTTTGTTTCGATATTTCAATATTTAAGAGTATGCCCTGCCCGAACATGTGATATATTTAAACTAATTTATATGTTAAACGTTAATACATCAATTGACATTGGCGTATATTCTGAAGATATGATGCCATTTTTAAAGCTCAAAGTACGAAACAAAAATAGTTGATTTCACACATGATTATTCATCTAGGTAAATTACATTTGTCGTCTTGGTTATTTTTTTACATAAAGTAGGAAATAAAATATTAGGAAGCTAAATTACCACGCAATTACTTTGAATTTAAGAGTGGTAAATTAACTGCAATGTTTTTCTCCACTTGATGTCAGATTAACGAATCTTTAACAAACAGTGTTATAGTACTGATTCTACTTAGATATACGCGTATTAAATTTAAAAAAACTGCGGGGTTCAGCATATTCCAGTTTTCAAAAATATTTAAGAATGATTATTAACTTGATTCTTTATTATTTTTTTATGCATCTGATTTATTAAGTTAATCATTTAGAGAAAGTTGTTCGCTATCAATCCACATTACATTGCAAGAAGGTTTACTCACAGACAAATACAATAATTTATATTCCCTAGTTGTGACATCTTCCACGCTAAGCAAGCTAACACACTCTACTTCAATTAGATTGATCAAACAATGTGTAATCTATATTTGACTATTCCAGAATTATAAAATCGACTGTCTTTCTTTTTGAAATCATTATCCCCACAAAGCAATGGATACCATAATAGTATACAAATGAGGGCAGTTTACTATATAGAAAATCTCTCAACAAATTATTGTTGAGAGTATTATTTCGATGTTATAAACAATTTGTAGTAATTTACAAGTCGTTTCGTATCAAGCAATAATCGTGTTGCTTTTTAATTGGTGTCAATCTTTTTATTATGGATTTACAATGCTGCCAGAAAAGGTGGCAAGAGTATATATTTAATAATTGTAACTTTTGTAGAGTTGATCATCACCTCGGGGGGCGAAAACATAGCTCCAATTCCAATGGAGGATCGGATCAAAGAAATCCTTCCCGTAATCAGTAACGCTATGGTTATTGGGGACAAGCGGAAATACCTCACTATGCTCATCACACTCAAGGTCTGTTTCAATTTGAAAATCTGTAAAACTTTAGTTTCTGGGAGTTAATGGTGAAAATGTGAATAATAATTTGTTGACTTATAGTCATTCGATATGGTTGTTCCTTCGAATTTTCCTTACTTAATGTGTCAGTTTAGTCAAATGATGTTGTAATTACCTGTCGTATTTTCATGTTACAGCTTATACTTTTACTCCAATAGTATCTAATGTATAATTTTACAGATTCTTTGCCTAAACTTACTTGGATTTCTCTGACTTCTATTTTATCAAATCTTATTTTTACGCAATTATTTTGTATTTAATTTATTTAACTACATGTAATAACACAATGACGATATTCCAAAAAAAGAACAAGTTTTGAAAAGGAAAAATTATATGTTTCAAACTTAAGTGAAAGTTTGTTGGTCTAAAACGAAAGAAGTCTAGGTATATAAGTACAAAGCTTTTTAGATATTTTAAGCATCACATTTTACTACAAATTATAATACAAATATATGACATGGTTACTAACTTTAACCATATTCATATACGTGGTTGTATTAATACTTGTTACAAATATATTTGCTACATTAATTACATGACAGGTTTCAAGACACTATTTTATTCTTGTAATCTTACAACCCAACCCTAAAGTATTTGGAAGGTTAAGAGAGCTTTAAGACGTAGGATAAAGATTTTTAATTTCAAAAATACACGAGCAGTATTTTCACTACGCACTGGTAACACTTAATTACATGCTGTATTTGCATCGCCTCCATTGTACTTACTTTTCCATTCGCCAGACGAATATGGATGAGAACCAAGCGCCACTGGACACCCTCGCACCGAGTGTGATCGAGTGGGCCAAATCCCTCGACTCTCCAGTCACCACAGTGACAGAAATACTCGAGAATAAACCACCAGAGCTCTTCGCGGCCATCGATGCTGCCATAAAAGAACTCAACACATCCAGTGTTTCCCGGGCAACGTATATCCAAAAGTTCACTATTCTTCCGTGCGATTTTTCACTTGTTGGTGGAGAGCTGGGTGAGATACTAAGAAAAGATTCGATATCAAGTTGACAATTTACCTTATTATATTCATACAGTTAAACATCGCAGTTATTCTCCATTAAGAAAATTCGTAATATTATACAATTTCATTAATGCTTACACTTCTTAACTTCTCATTGTCTGCATCTTCAGTTCATAAGTTTAGTGATATATTATTACTTTTTACTGAAATTCAGGTTTCAAAATTACTTCTAACATATTAAATTATGACATGTAACATTAAATTCCAATCTTATTCTCTCAAATAATTTAATGTTTGAACATCATCATAATTTTTAACAATTTCTTTAAAATAAAAATCCAATATCTTATTAAAGTCATGAATATAATAATATGTCTTATTTGATACAGTTCAATATAGCAAGATCATACTTGGGGCATGAAACAATGACATGTAAAGCATCCTCATGACAATGATACTCTATAATAAATTATTTTAAAGTTTCATTATTACCGAAAACAATTTTTGTTAATTATAATCGTTTGATTAATGTAGGAGTTATGCATTGAGTTATACACATATGTACGTTGGAGTATATCCAAATAATAATGCTTTAGGGATAAATAATATAGATTATATATCTTAGCAAAACATTTCATTCAAAATCACATCTCATATTTATCATTTGTTGAATAATATCAATATCTTCAAAAAATTAGCAAAATATTCCATTTTTTATTAAATATGAGGTTGCATTTTTAGATTTTTACGTTTACGTTCTTGTATATCAAGACTTTTAATTTGTTATCTTGTTTAATATTATTTGTCGTAATAGAATATTATATGTCTTATTTGCATATGAAATTTACATAAACACAGTTTTTTACATAAAATTTAATTTAAGAAAAAAGTAATAAATATATTATGTTTTCTCGAATTTAATTAAAGCGAATTTCCAAAATGTGTAAGTAATGCATGTTGTATGTATATTTTGGCCATGGATATGAACTACTTATGAAGAAATACTCATTTTACAATAG
Organism: Invenusta paracnida; assembly: GCA_036023295.1. NCBI lineage: Eukaryota > Metazoa > Platyhelminthes > Proseriata > Coelogynoporidae > Invenusta > Invenusta paracnida. The sequence goes on from JAYRBW010133201.1 coordinate 9,643, forward strand.
CATAATCTTTGGACTCTACGTGTCCTCTTCTCCTGCAGGTCCAACTCTGAAACTGCGTCGAGGAATTGTGGACGATAAATACAAGGACGTAATCAATCAATTATACGAAGATTAACTTCACTAAAAGACTTTATTTCATTATAGCGTTGCATGCACTTGCTATTGTTAACCTATAAAACATTATCAAAATACTTTTATAACCACTTATTTTATACGATTTTCGCATTATAAAACTATTGCTTTTTGTAATATCAGAATATTTTAAGAATATAATTTCATTGTTCAAATACATAATTTTGATAGCGCCTCTGTGATATTTCCTGATGTCATTAATGTTCAATATAATAAGCAAACTTGTTATGTATGATACATGTCATTTTCAGCATTGTGAAATACTTGTTCAATGTAATACCTAAAAAAACTACTAATCACTACGTTTTTATAAACTTTACTAATCTTAATATTATTCAAATATATTCTTAAACAATTAAAACATATTTTAACAATAACATAACTATAATTTGTTTAATGCAATATATGACTTTTATGAATATTTCCGTATGAAACATGTTCATATTTCAACAAGCTTTTGTATTTATTCTGAACGTTTTTCAAAAACTTTAAATAACTCTTTATATTCTGGACATTGTTATCTGTTAGTGAGATCAAACGATGTAGTGAATACCCAACATTTCAAAAAAAGATTGTTTATATATTGAAAAAATCAGGAGAATAGTTCAAAGGTTAAAATCAAATGTAAAAACGGAGAAAAAATTAGCAAATTTTCAGATCTATACTCTGAATTTTTATCATGTTGATGTTTTTTGTGAAGAAACATTTTTTTAAATGGTTTGTCACCACTGTAAAAAACGATCGCATAAAAGTTGGCCAGAATCGGACAACCCGACAAGATTCAAATATGAAGTGAAAATTCGCAAAAAAGGTAAAATAAATTGAAACACGTTTGATATATTTATATATATATACATATGTGTCTCAAAAATATTTTACTCAATTATGTAATAAAATATGAAAATGAACGGTAAGCTATCAAATAGTAAGTTTGATCCAAAAAAGTTTAAGATAGAGTTCGACATAAATGTATTAATTGTTAAAATCGACAATAAGTAAAAATTGTACTATAGTTGGTAGGTTGCGTTACAACAAAATCAGCTTCTTAAAATTGTCCTTAAGGGACAGGCTCTCCAAAATATCCAATTTCTTATCCGAGTAAAAATTTGTTACTGTAACAGTAAGCATTTGCTTTCTTTCAGAGTAAAAACAGTCATATTCTCTATAAAACGGGGATAACTTTCAGTACAAAGAAAGTGATGATAATAATTTCATTATTAGAACAAATTTGAAAATCTCAGAGTATTTTGTACTTATTATTTTACACATTATTATCGTGAGTACCTATATAATGTAACAAAATAACTTTTTGTATAACTTAGAATGAACTTAATTGGTCAGTCAAAACTTTTACTGTTCATTGCTTCGACATACATATATAATTCATATTAAACAATATTTTGTTCACAAAAATAGAATACTTTCAAGTAACTGCGTTTGTAGATAGAATAAAAGGAGCATCATTCTTTATGAATGCAAAGCGCTTGTTGCCTTGTACGTTTTGAAAAAGTCATATATGTTTAGTCACTTTTCAAAAGCTGGTTAAACCTTTTTTTGTTTATTAATAAAACATACAAAATTAAAATTTAATAATTATGAATTCGAGTATTTGTATTATTTTTTATATAAATAGTGGATTCAATTGTGAAGTTAAATGTTTGCTTTTTATTTTGCCTGAGTATTTTAAATGTATGACGAATTAAATCAAACTTGTGTTTTTACGAGGCCTGTAAAGCAATAAAGCGTGTATAGCAGTGATAGAGCTAACACAAATCAATATATGGCTATGAATAGAGCTAACATAAATCAATGTGGCTATGGCGGATGCAATAATAATAGTATTGCACAGTTTATTCAACATTAATCCAAAATTGTACAAATTTGAAATAGTTTTGGATATATTTTATTTACAGAGAATAATTATACTCTTAGTATATATATATATTAAAATACAACGAATTATCTATTATAAAAAAAATATTAATAGTATATTGTATGTGATAGTCGTATGTCTTGACAGATATAAATATAAACATGTTTAAAGTGTTTTCTAAAAATATTTCAATTAAAAATACAATTCAATATGAAATAACAATCTGAAATTATCTAAAACTTGCGGAATAAGACCAACAATACATTAAGTTATAAATTGAAGTATTTTTGTATTTTGTTAAAACAATTCAACTCTTAAAAACTTAATTTATATTTATTGTTTTTTGGAAAATAAATAAATCTATATTTGAGACTTAAATAAATATATTTACATTAATTTAAATATACATGCTGCGAAAGGTGATGATTATAAATACAGAATTATATGTTATAATAAATAATTACATTCAATCAAGGATTACGCCCATGTTGTCATTTTAGTATAGACGTCTTCCTTGGCAGGCCACGCCTATAAATCAGCAAAAAAACAACAACAAAAAAGAACTAATTATTGTATATTGTTCATACATTAGCTTTATATTTAGTTCGTTTTAACAAAATCTATCAACTTTCAATTTTGCGTCGTTTTAGCGGTGAAACTTTGATTATTTTTAAAATTTATATAATCCTTTCTTAAATCAAAAACATCTGCTAAAACCGTATTTTACGAATAAAACTTTGCTTTTATTTATGAAATATTTATCGAAATTTAATTTTGCATGTTAAAAGGTTTGTGTTATTAGAAAGAATTACTTTAAAACATTATATTTCTAAATGTATATATATACCTAATAACTTCTTCAAATCAAAAACATCTGCTAACACTTTTTTTGTTGAATATTATACTGTTATTTATGAAATATTTATTTCAATATAGTGCAACACTATTATAGTATCTTCATATTCTTAACAAATATCTTACAAACTAACGTATAAAATGTATAGTTATGTCAGTTTAATGTTAAAACATATTCTTCTAGGTGTGTATATTACATGTTTATAATTTTTACTAATATTAACATTATTTGAATTCATCTTAGTATACCTTTAAGTTATAAAACGTATTATGCGTAGTTCTCAATATTACTTTAAACTATCAACCTTAAATATTTATTCCTAACATTTGGTTTGGACAAATTAAAAAATACTTATCTTCATCGAAAATATCAGTTTATTTTATCAATTTTGTAAGTGCATTTCTGAACTAATCCATGTAGTTAAATACAAGTATTATCTTTATTTTCTAACACATAAACTGTTCGGTGAATGTTACATTTTTATTATAATTAAAGTCGATTTGGACAATTAAAGCTTCTTGAATAGATTAAAGATGTTTAAGCCATAAACGTATGTTGAAAGAGAAAACCCGGTACATGTTATCCTTCGCGAATTTTGTGTCATTTAACTAACGCGTCTAGACAGCGTACCTTGGAGATATATGTGGATGCACACAAACAATTGTGAAAAAGGAAGTTCGTATCTCTGAGGGATACTCTTTGAGAAAACAGGTATATACAGCCTGAAGAAGAAAGGGGTCATGTTTTTGTGGAGAAAGGAATTTATTTGAGACTGAAATAAATATATTAACATTAATTTACACACACATGCTGTAAAAGGTGATGATTATAATGCCAGTGCAGTTTTACAATAAATCATCGTTGTGTGTTCAGTGTTCAGAAAAGTTCAATATGCCAAGCTCCAAATAATCATGTAAGCCTTCAGGATAACGACCAAATTATTAAGATAATCATTTTACTCTCTTTTTTCGAAGGATTCTTAAGAAAACACGTGTGTTTATATTTGAATGAAAAACTCATATATATTACATCCTTTTCAACTAAGCAATTATGCACTCCATAAGTAAGTTTTATTTATTCAAAAACCTTATATAAGTCATTTAGAAATGCACAATGAGAAACATTTATATATGGCTTTATTCCTCAAGCAAATGTTTAAACAATTTATTCACATTATCTTGCTTCGTAAAATCTTATTTCGGTAACAATACGTTTAATTGTGTTTGTATGCAATTAGTAATAATTAATTTAGCTATAATTTCTCAATTGCTATAAACTATTTATTATAGTCTGAAAATGTAATATATTAGTTATACACAATTTTACTATTATAATTAGGATTTTGTATATTAATTGAATTTTATACTATAATAAAACATAATTTGAGATATTTAATTATTTATATTATATTTAAGTAATAAAATATGTATGAAATAATAATTAATTAATCAATTAATAAATCAATATCTTAAATTTTCCTTTGGCTCATAGCAATGTTCATTGATCAATAACATATATAGAATATAATTTTTTTCACATAAATTGCAGATATATTTTTATGCCCTAAAGTATTTTCAATAATGACTGCATATCTGTGTGGTCTGATATCTAAAATATTGTAATGAAATATATGATATTTTAAAAATATATAACAAATAGTACCAAACAATAACCTGTGAATAAAAACATAATAGTGAAATTCTAGACTTTAAATAACTTTAATAGTGTAAAATGAACTCACCGTTCTTTTCAATAGTTAAGTAATTTATACATATTCAGGAATAAAACATATGTTATAAACAAACAATGGCTATATTATGAAGATATAAAATATATAAACAACACTTGTACGAATACCGACATAATTAAAATTCGTTGTCCGTAACTAGTTATGACTTAAACATTCTTCCTACATGCAGCTCGAAACTCGGGCATTCGCCAGAAGTATATTAACCAGTTTATTGATTCTTGAAATAAAAAAGGCATGGTGAAAAAATGACTAAGCCCTTCAAATACTGCAAAACTCAATTCGTAATTCATTATATTTACAACTGAATTAGAGATGGACTGTGGTACCGCTGAAACAACATAACCAATTGATAGAATAACAATTAAAATAGTTGCCCTTGTTTCACTAGTTGACATTCCTTTATTCTCAGATAAAGAACCACCAGCCGTAAGGTGTTTGCGCTCGTTATGGGCCAATTTAAGCTTGACAACCAAAGAAAAATTGATTATAGTTATGGCTGCGGCCAATAGCAAACCGTTCCGCATTAGAAGGATATTGTACAGCATCATGGCAAAAGGAAAGATGGTATAAGAGCACACTAGGCCTCCACCAATTTGTTTTAGACTTACAATAAACCATAACGGTGCTGTTATAAAGAGAGAAAATATGAGAACACCCAAGCAAGTCAACCATGATGATTTGACGGTCAAATTTCGTAATTTTAATGGAAAGAAAACCATCAAACAACGGTCCAAGCAGGCTGCAATAAATAGCAAGCTAGCAAATGAGGTGGTCAGTGCATCAAGCGTAAACACAAGGGTGCAGGATAATGGAGTTAGGAAGAGCAGGGGTATAAAAAAATGGCCAAAAGTGGCATAGTCCAAGCCTCTACCCAGGAAAATATATATGAATCCGGTTACCACAAGGTTTAAAATGTCCGCAACGGCCATCCATATAAGATAAACTATTTGTCGAGATCTTCGATTAATACGAAATGTGAAGACGTATATTATATGAATGTTGGAAACGATACCAAAGACTAGGAAAAAAGGTAAGATGTAGGCAGATAAAAAATATGTCACTGAATTGACATGGCACCAAGGAATATGCCCAGTTTCGTTCATCTTTGCTATTTTGTGACAAAAAATTGTATTCGAAAAGTCTTCAAGATTAATGTTGAAAATTGAAGTCGTATTTTGAGACATGTTTATGCTGACTTCTCCAGTCTTTACGTTGTTATTAGAATCATTTACATGAATACTTGTTTATTTCATCTTAAATTACTTGAAATACGAGGAAAATGTAATGGCATGATTGGCTAATTTATGTTTATAAAAATAATCTAGTTTCTAACCAATGAATTATAAATGATACAAGCTCCATAAAAGTGTAGGGATCCATTTTATTAAATAATAATAATAATAATAACATTTATTTAGACACAAAATTGGCAAAATGCAAACAATGTGTATAAGAAAAGGCAATAAACAATTAGAAGAGTTCATGTTTCAAAAGTTTCTTAAATTTAGAAAAATCAAC